>CAMOHE010051259.1:0-20990 GCA_946598075.1 Artocarpus hirsutus
TATGTCATCCTTATACTATTCAATCATATTATTTTTCGATCTTAAGTAGACTGATATTGATAACCCTTATCAATTCATTCCAGTATGGCCATACATTTTTCTTTAGTCTGACTTATCGAAGGGCCCATAGATATCTTTCTCATAATAAATGAGGGACAAATTCCTTCTTAATCACTCATATTCCTCACATGATTCACTCTATATCCAACAACAATCTATTCCATCATCCTGTTAAAGATAATATTAGATTGTGTCAAAATATAAAACTTGTCATGTAGGAAACCATGGTAATTTCAGGTTAGAAGACTAGGATAATACTATTGTGATGAGAATCACTTATGACAATTATCCATGCAGTGTTCTCATAGCGGGTCAATCTAATACATCATTTCTCAAATATGTATCTATGAGTTGACTTAGTATTTCATACACATGATTAGTAAAACATAATCATTAGTCAAACTTCATACTAGTCTTCATTCATTATTATCCCAATAATAATGACCGACTAGGGATAATTTAGAATATAATTCAATTTTCATCTAAGAGTTTTACTATCAAGTTACATACTTGATGACCGTAGATAGAATTAACTATTCATAGAATTAGAATAAAAAACAATAATGAAAATGCCTCTTTATTAATAAAATACAAATATAATGAAATCAATATATGGTCATTACATAATTGGCCTAGGGCACATTACTAACAGTTGCATACTTTAAATTTAGAGTTACATTGCCAATTTGTTGAGTTGAGGTCATTTTAAACTTTCTAATTGATTTTTCCATGCATGCCATTCTAAGATCAAGGTTGGCCAGTATTGTGAGGCCACCTATCTATCCGTAAATCCTCAACCCACCAAGTTATGTGCGTAGTAGAATGAGAATATGTAAATATGATATTTTGTGCATGTTTTGGTTTATTGAACCTGAGAAATGCAAACTAAACATTCCCATACATGTTTTAAGTTGATATACATGTTGAGGATATATTGACATAAACTAGATTAAGTTGTTTTAAAGTTTTGATATGAGCTTGTAAATTTGTGATTTGATGTTTTAAATTGGGGAAAATAGTTTTGAGATGTTTTAAATGAAAGAATTTAAACATAAACAAAATCAAAATAACGTGCTTGCACATAATGCAGCGGAAATGCAGAATTAAACCAAACTAACCTTCAGCCATTGATGCTCTTGTTTGGTCTGCTATGGGTGAGTTTCTGGTGCAATTTGGGTTCTTTTATACCTTAAACAAAATTCAGTGTAGATGGTGTATTTCTATAGAATTTGCTAAGGATAAGGACCCAATGACATTCTTTCTCTTATATAGACATCCTATCATTAATGATGTTTATTGCTGTCAATGGCATTTATCATGGGCTATTGATGGATTTAAATTCTGATATAAATTCAAATAAAACTCCTAATATTAACCACATTAGTTTCATTAGTTAGAAAACTGATGAAATTCTCTTTAAATGGTTAAAAAAAACATTCATTCTCCCACTTGGTCAATATATCTTATTTGAACACTATTGGAGATCCATCAAAATGTTATTTAAGAAACAAACACATGAATCACGGCTATATATCCTCTAAGAGCGAGTATTATCTTCTATGTATTATAATGTATTATTTCTCAAACTTTATTCCTTAAATGGTAACTTAACCTTATGAATAAATCCGATGTTTATTCTTAGTCCTGCTAAATGTAAATTTTCCTCCAATAACTTTTATGCACAAATCAAATATGAGAAAACATTACAACTGAATAAGAGTTAATTAAGACTGTAAATTGTACGTACAAACAAATTACATAATGGAACCAAGTCTCATATGAATTACATGATCCTTAAATGACTTTGGTAGCATTCCTTTTGTCAAAGGATCTGCTATCATTAATTCAATGCTTACATGCTTTATGACCACTTTATTTTCCTTAATACATTCCCTTATGGCTTAGTACTTAATGTCGATGTATTTATTTCGACTGCCACTCTTATTATTCTTAGCCATAAAGACAGCAACTAAATTGTCACAATATATTCTTAATGGCCTAGACATAGAATCTACAATTCTAAGGCCTGTCATAAAACTCTTCAACCATACACCATACAAAGTGGCCTCAAAACATGAAACAAACTCTGCCTCTATATTGGAAGTAGCAACGAATGTTTGCTTTCCACTCGCCTAGGATACAGCTCTTTTAGCAAGCATAAAGACATAAACAGATGTTGATTTTCTTGAATCAACATAGCCAGCAAAGTCTAAATCAGAGTAGCCAATCACTTTCAGATTGTCGGATCATCTATACATGACCATGTAATCTTTTGTACCTTAAAGATACCTCATCACCTTCTTTGCAGCCCTTTAGTGGTCAATACCTAAATTATTCTGATATCTACCCAACATTCCCACAGCAAATGCAATGTTAGGTCTTGTACATACCTAAGTATACATAAGGCTTCCAACAGTTGGAGTATAAGGAATGTTGCTCCTCTTATTTTTCTCTAAATCATTCTTTAGGCATTGGTTTATACTGAACTTATCACCCTTTATAATTGGGCTATACTTGGTGAACAATCTTTCATTTGAAATCTTTCTAAAACTTAATTGATATAGGTTTCCCGTGATAGTCCTAGAATACACCTATCCCTATGGATCTTAATGCGAATAACATAAGATGCCTCACCTATATTTTTCATATCGAAATTCTTAGAAAGAAATTGTTTTACCTCATATAGTAACCCTTTATCATTGGTTGCAACAAGGATATCATCCACATATAAGATAAGAAAACAGATTTTACTTCTACTAACCTTTTGGTATATACATTGATCCATGATGTTCTCTTCAAAACCAAACAAAGTGATAACATCGTGGAATTTCAAATACCATTGATGAGAGGCCTGTTTCAATCCATATATGGATTTCTTGAGTTTGCACACCAATTGCTCGCCATCTCTAGAGGAGAATCCTTTAGGTTGTTTCATGTAAACCACTTCCTCCATATCACCATTGAGGAATGCCATTTTCATATCCAATTGATGTAGCTCAAAATCAAAATGGGCAACTAATGCCAGAATCACAAGAAAGGAATCCTTCTTAGATACAAGAGAAAAAGTCTTTGTGTAATCTATACCCTCTCTCTGAATGAACCCTTTAGCTATAGGTCTTGCCTCCTTATATCTTTCAATGTTCCTAATGAGTCTTTCTTTGTTTTGAAAGCCCATTTACATCCAATGGCTTTTACACCATTAAGCAACTTGACAAGATTCCAAACTCCATTAGATGACATAGAGTTCATCTCATCTTTCATGGCATCATACCACAAGTTAGATTCCTTACAACTCATGCTTATGCAAACATTTCTGGATCATTTTTGGCTCTAATGTTGTATTCAAACTCTTATAGAAACACAATATAATCACTAGGAATTTACGATCGCTTTACTCTAGTAGATCTCCTTAATGTTGGTTCAACATTCTCCTAATGATCATGTTGTTCAACAGGCTGTTCAATAGATTCCTATATCTATTGTTCATTTAGATCTACTATTTCTTGGTTAGCGGTCTGTGGAACTTGAACGACTAGTTGTTGTTCATTAAGCATTTGGACTATAGGCATATGGTGTACAATAATCACTCTATCACATGAAGTGGAAGGTTGGGCATCTACATGAGCTTTCTCAGGAACAGTGTTCTAGGATTGATTGCTCTCACTAATCAAATCATTCTCAAGAAATTTTGCATTCCTTGACAACACAAACCTAGTAGTATGTGATGGACAATAAAATATACATCCCTTGGAACATTCAACATAACCAACAAAGTATCCACTTATGGTCCTTAGGAGCTTCTTTTCTTATGGATTATAAACTCTCACTTTAGACAGCCATTCCCAAACATGTACATGTCGCAAACTTGATTTCCAACCTTTTCATAACTCGAATGGTGTCTTTGAGACAGCCTTGGTTGAAACTCAATTTAATATATAAGTAGTTGTCTTGAAAGCCTCAGTCCATAAGGGCTTAGGAAGCTTGGAGCTGCTAAGCATACTCCACACTATATCTAACAATGTTCGGTTTCTTCTTTCTGCCACACCATTCTGGTCTGCAGAATGAGACATAATGTGCTAGGTAACATTCCTTTGTTCTTGAAGAAACTTAGCAAATGGACCAGGTGCTTGTCCATATTTGGTATATCTACTATAGCATTCACCACCTCTATCAGACTTCACTATTTTTATTTGTTTTCTACATTGTTTCTCTACTTCTGCCTTAAACACTTTGAAGGCATCTAAAGCTTCATTCTTATTATGAAGCAAATAGAGATACATATATCATGAGTAATCATCAATAAAAGTAATGAAATACTTTTGACAATGCGCATCCATGTCCAAACAATAAATATCAATATGTATGATCTCCAATATGTCTAAACTTCTTTTGGCACCTTTCTTTGACATATTGGTCTGCTTTCCCTTTATGCAGTCCACACAAGCATCAAAGTTAGAAAAATTAAGAGTACAAAATACCCCATCATTTACTAATCTTTTTATTCTATCAATAAAGATATGACCTAATCTATGACGCCATAACATGGAGGATTCTTCATTCATAACACATCTCTTAATGCCAGCATTATCATGAACATACATGGAAGTGTAAGAAGTTTTATTTTGTAAATTAATTTTGAAAAGACCATCAAACATTGTACCATTTCCATTAAGTTTAGATCTATAATATAAACTGAATATAATGTCTGAAAAATTAAAGGAAAAACCCAATAATACAAGCCTTGAAACAGAAATTAAATGCCTTGAAAAACTTGAAATATAAAATGTCTTTTCTAACACCATAACAAAACCACTGCTTAAAATTAATTTGTACATTCCAACTGCCTCCACATGTGAGCATATCTTATTGCCTAAGTAGATAAACCACTCACTACCTATTGGCATCCTTAGGTTTTGTAACCCCAACAAGAAATTAGTGATGGATTGTAGAACTAGATTCAATCCACTATGTGTTATGGCCAACAACAACCATATTAGATTAAAAAACAAGTGATAATTAAGTATCTTTCTTCTCAAGCCATTTCTGATATTTAGGACAATCCTTCTTCACGTGCCCTTTCTTTTTACAAAAGAAGCACTTAGATTCCTTTTTGATATCAGCCTATGCAAACAATTTGCCTTTTCCCTTGTTCTTGGCTTGCCCCTTATTCTTCCCTTGAGTTGCCAGATGCACTCTCTCTCTCTCTTGCCTCCATAACAAGCCTTCCTTCTTCCTGAACACACATGGTCTTCAACTCGTTGATGGACCACTTATCCTTATGTGTGTTGTAGGATATTTTGAAAGGTTCATATTATTGTGGAAAATTGTTCAAGATGTAGTACACAAAGAAAGTCTTAGACATCTCAACCTCAAGGGTTTTTAGCTGAGTTGCTATATCCCTCATTTGCATGATGTGCTTGTGCACACCACAAACTCTAGTGAGCTTAATGGATGAAAATTTCATTATTAAGGCGCTTGCCAAAGCTTTGTCTAATGATGCAAATTGCTCATCAATTGCCTTCATCAAAGCTCACACATTGTCATACTGTTCCAATGAACTACAAATACAAGTTGAGATTTTAGTCTTTATAAACATGATGCAGAGACAAATAGATCACTCCAATTTCTCATATTTATTAACATCATTTGGTGGGCTAGTTTCCAAAATGGCAGGTGGTTCATCTTTATGGATAGCATAATTAATGTCCATCTAACCTAAATAAAGGAGAATTCTCTCTTTCCATACCTTATAATTATGACCCTTAAGTTTAGGAATATTGCACTTAAAATCAGAATAGTTTATAGTTTGTATTGTAGCATAATTAAACATGCATGCTTGCGTTACTAAAATTGTGGCTATAATGCTATATGTCATGTTTTACCAATACATGCAATAAAATATATACCAAATGAAATAAAAATTACATGTGGGCTAAATTTTTAATTTAAATCGATTCATATATTTTCATGATGACACTATCAAATTATATTCCTTTATCTTCTTGTGGGTAAATTAAGAAAAAATAATTTGATACATCATCCTAACAAAGCATATTAAATAAAATAAAAATTCCCGTGGGATAAAATTTATCATATTACATATGATTAATCACAATTTAATATCCTTTTACCATATATGATTCAAACACTTAATATAATTTTATATAATCAAATATGCTGTGGCTATTTTCTAACCATTCAAAATTATATACATCACTAGATATTTATTTTTTGCATAAAAAATCATTTTTACTAATGCATATATCAATATGTCACTTTACAAATATATATAAAAAAATTAATTATGCATAAAAATAATTATTTCTAAAATAAATCACCAAATTCAATCAACACTTAATAAATTTTGTATTAAAATAAACATTATTTCATTTTAGAAATGTTGATGAATAAATAACTTTATACATTTCTAAAGTAATTTACCAAAATTTTTTAAACTTAATAATTTTGGTATTTTAATCACAAACATCATTTTAGAAATGTTAACATGTATTCGTTATGCATTTCTAAACGAATTATGAAAATTATAAAAAGGACATAAATTTCTATAATTTAATCACCAAACATAATTTTAGGAATGCTAAAATGACTTTATTTGCAAGAATTAAATAAATCCTAGCACAAAAGTAGTTTTTCAAAATTTCATCTAATCTAAACGACAAATTTTTGAATTTTACAAAATTCCAAGAAAAATTCAATTTTGCAACATTCCTAAATAAATATGCAAAATTATACCCAAAAAAAATTCTAGATTATTTTTTAAAAAAATAATCCAAAAAAATACCTATCATTTTTTAAAAAAACAACTACAGTTTCAACCAAAAAACAACTTGTTGTTTTGTCTTTGGGAGCTGCTTGTCCAGTCAAAAAGCAACATGTCATCTTTCGCCCTAGAGAAAAATGATAGGAAAATTGAAGACTCAAAAATTGATGTCGTTTTTTCTTTCGTGATGTCGTTTTTGTCATCTTCAACCTTCAACTGGGTTATTTTGACTTAGTTTCAACCCAGTTGTAGACTTGGTTGAAACCCGACTCTCACTTATTTTAACACCATTTTTGACTTTTTAAATCACTGAATTGATAAAAATTCAATTTCCTAATGATTTCTAATATTTTATCATAAACAATGAATGAAAAAAATTAATTCCATGATTATACTCCATCGTACATAAACTTGATAAACTAAAATTCATCCAAAACAAGTCCTAAGCATCAAGACAGAGATCTAATATTGCTCTCGATACCAAATAAAAGAATTTAAACAAAAAAAAAATTAAAATAACGTGTAGAAACTTGATTGTACATAATGCAATAGAAATGCAAAGTTAAACGAAACTGACCTCCAGCCATTGATGCTCTTGTTTGGTCTACTGTGGGTGAGTTTCTGGTGAGATTTGGGCTGTTCTATACCTTAAACAGTTTAATATAAATGGTGTATTTCTGTAGAAATTGCTAAAGATAGGGACCCAATGCCATTCTTTCTCTTATATAAACATCCTACCATCAAGGATGTTTATTGCTATGAGTGGCAGTTATTATGGGCTATTGATGGATTTAAATTCTGATATAAATTCAAATAAAATTCCTAATATTAACCACATCGGTTTCAGTAGTTACAAAACTGATGAAATTCTCTTTAAATGGTTAAAAAAACATTTATTAAACTGTTTCTATGCTTTAAGTGTAATTTCCATGGTCTGAAAGCTGCAAAACAGGTCAAAAATTGAGTTTGGAGCTCAGAATAGATGAAACCCGAAGTATGGAACTTTCAAAACCATGACCAACTATCCGAACGATAGTTGAGACTGATAGGTTGGTCCTGTAAGGTGGCAAGCCAGTCTAGGGTGTGCAGTGCGACTCTACCACATGTTTCGATAAGTCGTTCCCTTGGACTTGCAAGCCATAAACTTGTGCAATTTTGTGCTTTTGTATAATTTTGTCCCATTTTTCAAACTGTGATATTTTAAAACTATTTTAAACTGTTTAAAAGACTAGAATACTATTTGAAATCTACTTTTAACATGCATTATGATGCTTTACATATTATTTCATATTTTTCATGTAATTCGATAACGACACACTAACATTTGTCATGTAATTTGATAACAGCATACTAAGGAACCAAACAACGTAATTAACACCCAAAAATTTGTTATTATTATAAACTTGATAAATATCTAATTTTAGAATGATATTTAAGGTTTTAGAATGTAGTGGAGCATACTTTAGACTAGAATCAGATTTGGAGCAGACAGTATTGTAGTATGCATACTAAAGTAGGTTTGGCTACCCCTTTCTTTAAGAGCCTTGTTTTAAATGTTTTGGCCTCATGTGTTTGTGTCTAAATTGTTTTTAAGAATGGTGTTTGAAATCAATATATCTAAACTGAATATTGATTTTCAAAAAGATACCGAAAACCATGTGAACCTCGGTACTTGTCTATGCCAAGCTTCCATTAAATTACTATGTGAACCTTGGTACTTGCCCACACTGAGCTTCCATTATTTGTTTATGTGATATTTGTTAGTTGTGTTTTAAGTCCAAATGGCCGCACTTATCCATCGAGCTCCTACTAAAACCTCAATTCTTGTCTACCGAGTACCTTAGAATTTAGGTTGTATAAAGAGCGTCCTAAGATGCAAGTCCAAAAAACTTTGTTGGGCCATTACGCTTGTGTTATATCAATGTTCTAACATAGATTCAACAATTTTATCTATGATTTGCGATAAATAATATGCTGCTTTCATAACATATTTATAATTTGTAATGAATCATATGTTGTTGTTTACAGTAAGTTTGTTTTCAAGCTATGCTTATTATTTATTTCAATATGTTTTGTTGAATGCTTATTATTGCTTTTCAAAAAGGTATACTTAGCCTTTTGCTCACAATTTTAGTTTCTTATTTTGTTTTATTTCAACCTTTCCCCCTAGAATGGTGCAATGGTATATGTCGAGTTGGCTGAACTGGTTGATGATCGAGTTCATTAGCAATCTGTCAAAGTGTGTAGTTCCATATTAGTATTCTTAATGTCTCATTTTGGTGTGTACCTTTTAGCCTCTTATCTGGAATGTGTATTGTATACTGTTCTGTCTAAACACTGTCCTATTTTTTTGTTTTAATTAAACTGTAAATTCAATAGATTGTTATGTAATTTACATATTTTTATTAAGTTAATTTTGAGACTCTGAAGCAAATATGTTAAATATAAAATTTTTCGAGTCCACTCATTTGATTTAAATATTATGCTTTTATTTATGTTTATTTGATTTTAACTAAATTTTGGTGTTTTATTAGTTAATATTAATTTAACTATTTTAAATAATTACCATGTCACCAGTCCTGGTCTAGGTCGTGACAATATCCTTTCAAACTTTTGGTATTTAGTTGAAATAATGTGTAAATAATTATCAATAATAAAATATTCCAATGAAATTTAGATTTCTTGAAAAAATAGAAATAAATGATTCAAATAATGTACAAACATAAATTGCTCCAAAAAATTTACTCTTTATCTCCTTAGAAGAAGTTTATTTCTATATAAATATATTTTTTTCTTTTTTCTCTTTTATGTGTCTAGGGCTTTCTTCATTTTAGTACCAAACATTCACCATTACACAAAATAAGTGAATAGGGAATATTTCATTGTTTGAAAAAACAAATATTTTTGTCCTACTCTAAAATTTTTCCTCTAGATTCTTCTCTCTTTTATTTTCATTCTATCAAATATAGAAGAAACAAAAACACACGCAACTAATAATACTGAATTTTACATGTTATTAAAATTAACGAATGTTTGACAAACTCTATTCCAATTCATTAGTTCCAACACGAATAGTGCAAAATTCTTATATGTTACAGTGTAAAGTAAAAGTATGCTATAATATAAAACTCTCACATACTACAATATTTTTAATTCTAACTCTCAGTTCCAGCTCATTTCTCAAACACTCTATAAAAAGTAAGATTTTAAATATATCAAAAAATAAAAACTCTCATGACTTAAACCTTATGCAAAAAGAAAGTGTCAATACAAAACAATGTTTCAATATAAAAGAAAATTCTACCCTTAGAAATATATACAAGTATAGATAATTTTAAAAATTAACAAAAATATCAATGATATTGTGAATCAAGTGTGTGTATGTGTGAATGCCACCTCTTGGTGTACCATAAGTTACATGCAAAGGTTTTATTGCATATTTACGATTCACATTTAGGCCACATTATCTCACCATTGAATCCCTCTTAATATTGTGTATTATGTCTCTCTTAATTGTATATGTAACCTATATAAGTTATGTCTATTGCTATTACCTCTAGTTATGATTCTTGACCTATAAATAGAGGTTGTGCTAATCTAATATACTTTGTCTCTCATTTCCTCTTATGCTTTCTCTCTTGTTCTCTTTAGTCTTTTGTTATACTTTGTTTTGTTTTATAACACATTATTAGCATGAGTTTTATCATGATGTCTTCAAGTGTTTGCGATTCATTTAGACACATTATTTGAGTGTAGTCTGCTTATATATGTTATTTGATCATACCATATATTCATGACTTTGTTTTACGCATCCTAATTATCTCTTTCTCACATGTATATGTTAGTATATTATTTATCTATATACTTAATTATTGTAGACATATATTCATATATATATATATATATATATATATATATATATATATAGTCTTTGAAATCTTTTTTGCAATTAAACAACATTTTTGTGACTTGAATCTCATTATATGTTATTCATAGATGATTTTGGTTATTCTGATCATTAACTTTTGATTTTCATACTTTAATATGAGATTCTATAGAGCTTTCTTTTGTCATTTTTTTATGTCCATGGTTATTCATGCATATTATGTATTTGTAATGACAACATTGCTTTAATTTCGTAGTATTATCATTCAATATAATATGCCCATTTGCAATGGTTGACATATATGCATTATATGTATTTTAAATGTATCATAATTATTAGAAATGAATTTATTGACTAATAGCTATTGTGTTTTATCTTCCCTTTATATTGTCATTTCTCTTTAATTTACCATTAATTGATAATTCATGATTATTAATGAATTGTCATATTATTAATATATTCATTTAATGGTTATGGTACTTATTTTTTTTCATTATGTATTATGGTCACAATAGTATATTGTTGTAATGTTTTTTTTAAATAATTGATGCTATTTTTATTATCATTATCATACATTTGTTATAAAGTCGTTATCATAATGTTGAATCTCACAAAGCTCGAGTTCGTTGCTCTTGATATTTTTGGAAAAATTTTTTTAGCATGGACTCTTGATGCTGAGATCCATCTTAATGCTATGAACTCTAGAAATATAATAAAAGAAGGAAATGACACATCCTTATAAGATCGTGCAAAGGCAATGATATTCCTTCGTCATCATCTCCATGAAGGATTGAAAACTGAATATTTAACGGTAAAAGATCCATATGTCCTTTGGAATAATTTAAAGGAAAGGTATGACCACCAAAAGACTGTAATTCTTCCTAAAGCTTGCTATAATTGGACGAACCTATGCCTGCAAGATTTTAAAACTGTGAGCGAGTATGATTCCACAATGTTTAAAATTATTCTCAATTAAAATTATGCAGAGAAAGTGCTATTGATGAAGACATGTTAGAAAAAACATATTTTATTTTTCATGCCTTTAATATGCTTTTGTAATAGCAATATCAAGAACGAGGCTTTAAAAAATATTCTAAATTAATATCATGTCTTCTCGTTGCCGAACAAAATAATGAATTGTTGATGAAAAATCATCAATCTTGCCCAATTGGATCAATGTTATTCCCTGAAATGAATGCGGCATATGTTGAAGATCTTGGGCATGGTCGACATGGTGGACATGGAAGTGGACATAGTCGTGGTCGCAATCGCGGTCATAGTCATAGTCATGGTTATTATAACCAGAACTCCTCAAATTTCAAGAAAGTTGCATCTCACCATCAAAATGAGAGAAGAATGAGGAAAATCAAGAAGAAAAGGGCTTTCAAAATAAAGCCCCTACAAACAATGAAGATACTTGCCATAGATATGACATGAAAGGACATTGAAAAGGTACATGTCGCATGTTTAAACATTTTATTAATCATTACCAAGCTTCTTTGAAAGAGACAAAAAAATGTGCAGAGGCAAACTTTATTGAGATGAGCTTTACTAAACACTATGATCCTATAGATTTTACACACTTGGACGTTGTAGATTTCTTTGAAAATCATGATGGAAATTTCAAGAATTTTATTAGCAAGGGAAACATCAATATGACTTGAAAAGATTATCTCCCACCAGTCTATCCCTAGTGTGTTATTTTTAGTTTGTTTTTATTTCTGGTGTGACCATAATTTTTAGTATGTTTCAATGTGTTTTTATTTTAGTGTGCTTGTAATTTTGGTGTGCTTTTATTATGTTTTGTAATCTCCATATGTTTTCTTATAAAAAAAAGGATTGTGTTTAGTATATTATTTTCTTATCTTTTTGTTTTATTTTTCATAAAGAGACATGGATTTCAAAAATCATTCCACTGATATTAAAGTTAATGGTGAAGCCTTTTGTCCGGCAAATATTGGAACAACATACACTACTCTCAAAGATAAAAAATTTTTCAAATCTTATATTAGCTGAAGCTAATGTTAGTACAATATTTGGTGTTGTAAATCTCATTGTGGGCTTCGGTAGAGCTAATATATTATTACCTGTTGGCACATAGTTTATAATTAACGACGCTATGTATTCTAGTAGATCAAAAAGAAATCTACTAAGTTTTAAAGATATACTTTGTAATGGTTTTCACATTGAGACAACAAATGAGAAAGGTGTTAAATATCTTTATATTACGTCTAATGTCTCAGGAAAGAAACAAATATTGGAAAACCTACCAACGTACTCTTCTAGATTATATTATACGTTTAGAAATCCAATTGAATTCTATGTGCTGATGAACCAAGAATCCAAAGATTTAAGGAATTTTATCGTTTGGCATGACCATTTTGTGACGACCTACTTCTTCGGGTAGTCACTTGACTTTCTTTAAACATAATTTTTTAAACATTAATCTTACTTAGTAAGAAAAATACTGAAATAAATTTTTTTCTTCAATTATATAAAACATTTCATAAAAGAAAATATAATTTAAACTTTGAAAACATATCCTAAAACTTTGACTTTTTTAAACTTTGAAAACACTATATCAAATAGTGAGAAAACATTTTCTTAAACTAGCGGAAGTATACTGTAGTCATATCCATACCCAAGTCTTCACAACTGTCCTCTACAGCACCCAACTCTTCTAATAGGTTCTACGGGTCACCTATAGAACTACCTATAGCATGAAGAAATTTTTAATGAGCTTTCACTCAGTAAGTTCAAACAAAATCTCACAAATAATTTTCACACGCTTTAAAAGCTTTTCCCATAAAAACCTTGTTCTTAAAACATTTTTCATAAATGTTTTTCTTTAAACATTTCTGAAACATTTTTCATAAAATATTTCTTAAACATTTTTCTTAAAATGTCCTTCATAAATATTTTCTCGAAAACATAAATATGTTTTTCATAAACATTTAACGTAAAATATTTCTCAGAATGTTTTCCATAATCATTTCACATAAACACTTCATAATAAGGAATACAAACGAATTCATAATGCATGATTTCATTTATGCTCAATTATGAACTTTTAATTATGACCGTCTTAGGAACATTCTTTTCTTACTTTAACTTTTTATCTTTGTTCCTTAACTCTCCTTATCTTGTAAACTTTCGTGTTTAAACAAACATCATTAATCATGAGATCATAAACTTGATGCTTCCCTTATAGAAGACTTGTGACCATCAACATCGAGGTCATGTACGTCACATCAAGGAGGTCAAAACTTTAACTTTACTTGTGTACCTCACATCAAAGAGGCTGGTACGACACTTTCTTTTTATCTTTACTTTACATTCTTATTAACTTTAGTAAGCATATCAAATGCAATCACATCATATGTAAACACATTTGCAAATCATAACTTGTACTATAAAACTTATTGCATAACAAATGCAAAATAAAACTTATAGCTTAAACTGTAAAACATTATGCATGAACAAAATGCAAACATACTATAAACAAAATTATTGAAAATACATTGCAAACTTTTACTTAATCTTTAAAACTTTATGCATAACAAGTGAAAACATACTTTAAAAAATAACTTGTGTAACATTTGCAAACACATTTGCAAACATATAAAATGCATTTGAAAATCATTTACTTTATGTTATAGGTGAGGTTTAAACTTACGTGGACTTAGCTCTAACGTTCCTATTTCCTTTCTTTTCCTTTCATTAGTGGGCCTTTGTTTCCTCATCATATGACACACGACTTATTAATCAGCTTTCTTTTTTTCAACCTACTCGATTGATAAAAAAACTTAAACATTAACCGTTCTTTCCTTGTAACTTAACTTGATATCTTATCGGTTTACCCTTCTCTTTACTTTGTACCCTGTTGCTTTTAACTTTGTAACCCACCAGGTTATTGTACCTTTTACTTAGCTCTGTAACCTATTAGGTTATCACTCTTTTTACCTAACTCTATAACCCATCGGGTTACCATTTTTCTTAACTTAAATTTGTAACCTACCGGGTTACCTTTCTTTTACTTGAACATTCTTTATTAAATTTCCTATCTCATGTGACAAATTCGTTACTTAACATATTACAGAACATTTTTCATCTAAGATCGTTTTACTAATTTGGAGTGTTTGACTCCGCTTTAGCCACTTTCTTAAAAATGACTATTTTACCCTTAATGGGTTTTTCGTCAATTTTGTAACTTTATAAAATTCATTGCTTAACTTTATCGTTTCATTACTTACATATTATAGAAAAATTTCTGTTAAGGAGTGTTTTTTGATATCGAGCATTTCGGGTCTGTTTTGGCCTTTTTTATAAAATGACCATTTTGCCCTTAACATTTTTCTTTCATTCTTTCCTTAACTAAACTTTGAATCCTTTAAAAACATAATTCTTGTGGTTACTTATTGCCCACAAAATTGTAGGAACCCAACGTCCCTTGGTGAAAACCCAATTTTCACGTGATTTTTCGGTTTTGGCTCGAAGCACAAAAACTTTTTCATTTTTTCCCCCAAAACCAAAAACAATCATTTTGTACCAAAATGTTTAGTTTTTCATAGGGAATAAAACTTTCAAAAGTTTCATGGTCGAATTTCAAACATTTCATAATGTTTTCTTTTCTTGAAATTTTGTGCTCAAAATTTCATAAAATTCATAACTCCTCAATCGAGCAGAATTTTGACAAACTTTTCATGCTATTTTAACACTTCAATGAGTTCTATAACTTTCATGTTTTAACTTTCCTCAAATTCCAACATTACAGTAGACTTTTTAGCTAATTTTTAAATCTGTCGAACTTTAGCAAAACTTTACAATTTAGTCCTTTTAGAAGTTTACAAAACTTTGTTCACAAAAGTTGTTTCCTACCTGTTTTGGCAGATCCTATGCCATATTTAGAAAATAAATTGGCTTTATGCCCTTAAAATCCTATTCTTTTGAAAACTAGTTAAACTATACAAAGTTTAACAAATTTTCACTTTTAAGCCTAAAACCCTTTCTTTCCTTCTTTCCATCATCATCACCATCATCGTAGAATATAAACCAATCATGCCATAAAGTCCATATTACATGTCATAGCTTAAATATTTCATCAAACACTTAGCATACATAATGAAACATAAACTTTGGCTTAATTAAAAAGACTAGGATTTTACCTAATCCATGCAAAGTGCTTGTCCTCACTTTCTAGCACTTGAAAGCTTCCAAATTTCCTTGACATCAAGCCCATACCTCACCATAAAAATTCCATCAAAAACTAGAGCAAAATCCTAATACACAATGGGGAAAAGTTTTGAATTTTATCTTAAAACTCCTTAATCTTCATTTCCTTCACTTGTTCTTATTTCCTCACATAACTTGGAGCTTGGAATTCATCAAAGTTTTTGAGAGGAAAATACCTAAGGGGACAATTTTCTTTAGGAGGAGAATGGAACATTTTTTGTTTTGTTTTTGTTCATTTCTTGGTTTCTTAAATAAGTGAATTACTCTTAATTTTTTGCAAATTTGATGACTCATCACCATGAGTCATCACTTAACATCATTTGTGACAAAAAGTTGGGACAACCTTGGCAATATTTGATTTGGCCACTTCAATGGATATTTTGGTAATTTCCTACCAAAATTTGATGACTTACCAACATTAGTCATCACTTGACATCATCTTGCTTGACTTGGCAATGTGTAATCCCTCAAAGATTTTTTACATTGTCTAAATTTATACCGACAGTATTTTTTCCTATATCTTTGGCATTTTTTTACATATAATTCATAAGGTCTCACAACCTCCCATACTTATTTTTATCCATCACATAATGTAATTCTAATATTATATAACTTTATACAGTCTAAATTTATACTGGTAGTATTTTTCTTATACTGCCAGTATATTCTCTATACTGTTACAGTATTTCTTATTCATCCATACTCTCCAAACAGTATTATTCCTATACTACTTTAACTTAAACAGTCTAATTTCTGTAATGCTTAACCTTAAACAGTCAAATCCTACATTGCATTACTTTTACAGTATAATTTTCATACTACATAACTTTATCAGTGTACTTTCTTATATTGCATTATTCTAATACTGAATAATTCTTTATATTATTATACAATATATTTCCTTAAACTGTATTTTTTTTGTCTTAACGTTAGTTACAAATACATTTTTACAATAATTAAGCTTTCCAGCTTATTTTCATATTCTTTCTTTTTTATTTAAGACTATGGCGTGATTTTTATCCTCAAAAATCCTCTTTTTTCTTTTATGGACTTTATCATAAAAATTGGATTATATAATAATCTTTGTGACACATACTTCTGCTTAACATAATCCTCAAGTTATTGCATATTTAATGCATTAGAAATTCTTGGGTGTTACACGTTTAGGTCATCTTGATTCGATAATGATGCGAAGGATTATAGAAAATTTAAATAGACATTCTTTAAAGAACCAAAAGATTTTTTTGTCTAAAGATTTTTCATGTGTTGCTCGTTTTCAAGGAAAACTGATTATAAAGCCATCCCCAATGAAAGTTATAATTGAATCTCCCATGTTTTTAGAATGAAATCAAGGAGATATATGTGGGCCTATTATTCTATCATGTGGACCATTTTAGGATTTTGTAGTACCAATAAATGCATCAACACATTCATCACATGTTTGTTTATTATCTACTCGCAATATTGCATTTGTGAGACACATTGCTCAAATAATCCAATTACGAGCGCAGTTCCCAGCTTTTACAATCAAGAAAATTTGTCTAGATAATGCAGGAGAATTTACATCCCAAGCCTTTAATGATTACTGCATGTTAATTAGGATTACTATTGAGCATCATGTTGCTTATGTGCACACACAAAATGGATTAGCAGCATCTTTTATTAAAAGGCTAAAATTAATTGCTAGGCCCTTACTAATGACAACAAAATTGCCTAGCTCTGCTTGGGAGACATGCCATATTACATGCTACAGTGCTTATTCGCATAAGGCCAGCTACATATCATAAATACTCTCTATTTCAGCTTGTTTCTGGTAAAGAGCTAGATATTTTCCACCTAAGAATTTTTAGTTGTGCAATCTATGTCCCAGTTGCTTCACCATAGTGTGCTAAGATAGGTCCTCAAAGGAGACTAGGAATTGATGTTGGATTTGAATCCCCGTTAATAATTAAATATCTCGATTGACTAGTAATCTCTTTACGGCAAGATTTATCGATTGTCAATTTGATGAGACAGTTTTCTAAACATTAGGAGGAGATAAACAACAGCTGTAAAAACAAGAAATTTTATGGAATGCATTATCATTATCTCACTTTGATCCTCGTACAAATCAATGTGACTTAGAAATTTTAAAAATTATCCATTTACAAAATGTCGCAAATTAGTTACTAGATGCATTTACTAATGTTAAGAAAGTGATAAAATCACATATGCTAGATGAGAATGCTCCTATTCGAATTGATGTTTCCACCGAAAAAAATATTAATATGCTAGCAAATGAGTCTAAGGCACAACAGAAGCATGGCAGACTCATCGGTTCCAAGGATAAAAATCTAAGAAAGAAAAAGGAGCTAAATAATAAGAAAGTTGACATTTCCAATGTTATTAATATTCTTGAAGAGCCTAGTACAAAAACAATTTACATAACCAAAGAAGTAATCCCTTAAGAGGTTCAGGTCCCTAAAAAGGATGTTAATAAAGAGATCTCAGTAAGCTATGTCACTTCAAGAAAGAGATGGAACCCAAATGAAATTGTTGTCGACAACATGTTTACATATGCAATAGCTCTTGATATTACAAAAGAAAATGAGGATCTTGAAACAAAGTTCATTGAAGAATATCAGCATAGAAATGATTGGCCAAAATGAAAAGACGTAATGTAAGCAGAATTAAATTCACTTGAAAAACGTCATGTTTTGGGGCCTGTTGTCCAAACACTTGAAGATGTAAAACCTGTAGGCTACAAGTGGATATTTGTGCAAAAGCATAATGAGAAAAATGAAGTTGTCACGTATAAAGCACAACTTGTCACACAAGGCTTTTCGCAAAGACCTGATATTGATTATGAGGAGACATATTCACCAATGGTGGATGCAATTACATTTAGATTTTTGATTAGCCTGGCACTTTTAGAAGAACTTCACATGCATCTAATGGATATTATAACGGCCTATCTGTATAGGTCACTTGATAGTGACATTTACATTAAAGTCCCTAAAGGCTTAAAAATGCCTGAAGCATGCAACCCCGAGAAATGTATTCAATTAAATTACAAAGATCTTTGTAAGATTAAAGCAATCTGGACATATGTGGCATAATCGTCTTAGTGAATATCTTTTAAAAGAAGGATATATTAACAATCCAACTTGCCCATGTGATTTTATTAAAAGCTTGAATTTTGGATTTGCTATTATTGCAGTTTATGTTGATATTTGAATATCATTGAGCTCATGAAGAGCTTACAGATATGATAACATATTTGAAAAATGAATTTGAAATGAAGGATTTAGGAAAAACAAATTTGTGTCTTCGCTTGCAGATCGAGCATTTATCGGGAGGGATTTTTGTTCATCATTCAAAAGTGTTTTAATATGGATAAATCCCATCCAATGAGTTCTCCCATGGTTGTACGATCCCTTCATGTGAAAAAGGATCCTTTTCATCCTCAAGATGACGATGAAGAAATCCTTGGTCTAGAAGTACCATATCGTAGTGCTATTGGTGCACCAATATATCTTACTAACTGCACAAGACTTGACTAGCATTCTCTGTTTGCTTACTAGCGAGATATAGCTCTTCACTAACTCAAAAACATTGGAATGGTGTCAAACAAATACTTCGTTATCTTCATGGTACAATAGATATGGGTTTGTATTATGCACAGTATTCCAAGTTAGAATTGATTGGATATGCAGATGCACGATTTTTGTCTGATCCACATAAAGTACGATCACAAACAGGTTATTTGTTTACATATGGTGGTACAGCTATATCTTGGTGCTTGACATAACAAATGCTAACTGCCACATCTTTGAATCATGCTAAGATATTAGAAATTCGTGAGGCAAGTCGAGAATGTGTATGGTTAAGATCCTTGGTGCAACATATAAGAGAAATAAGTAATCTTTCATTCAACAAAGAAAGTCCAACTATGTTGTATGAAGATAATGCAGCCTGTATTGTGCAACTTAAACAAGTTATAAAAAAGGAGATAGAACAAAGCACATTTCACCAAAATTCTTTTTCACACATGAGCTTCAAAAGAAAGGAGAGATCGACGTACATCAAATTCACTCCAGTAACAACTTAGCAAATTTGTTTACAAAAGCACTTCCTACAACAACATTTGAGAAGTTGGTACACAAAATTGGTATGTGTCGACTTAGAGATCTTTGAAGAAGAGATGTTGACATGAGGGGGAGACACTGCATATTGTACTCTTTTTCCTTTAGCCTAGGTTTTTGTTCCATTGATTTTTCTGGCAAGGTTTTTGATGAGACATATTATTTGTATAGTGGACATCCAAGGGGGAGTATTGTGAATCAAGTGTATGTATATGTAGATGCCACCTCTTGGTATGCCATGAATTACATGTAAAAGTTTTATTGTATATTTACAATTCATATTTATGCCACATTATCTCACCATTGAATCCCTCTTAATATTATGCATTATGTCTCTCTTAATTATATATGTAACTTATGTAAGTTATGTCTATTGTTATTACCTCTAGTTATGATTTTTGGTCTATAAATAGATATTGTGCTAAGCTTGTATGTTCATCTCTCACAAGTGAAAGAATAGAAAGATACTCAACCTCTCGTTTCCTCTTATGCTTTCTCTTTTGTTCTCTTTAGTCTTTTGTTATAATTTGCTTTGTTTTATAATAAATGATAATACTTTTAAAAATTAACAACAAATATTTGAATAATTGTTTAAATGTTGTAATAAATTGAACAACTTTCTAAATTACAATAGTACCACCCCTTTGCACCTCCTTTGAACTGCACCTACACCTAGTATTTCAAATATTTCAATTAATCTAAATAGTATCACATATATTATTGTGTACTGTAAAATCCCAACGAAATACCCCCAAAAAAATCCAAAAAAAAAAAAAAATCCCTGGGAAAGGTATGCTTGCATTAGAAGATAAGTCCGAGTTACATAAGATTAGTGAAAAAAATTTAATTGCCACGCAATGATATTCATATATATATATATATATATATATATATATATATATATATA
>CAMOHE010051259.1:21012-33206 GCA_946598075.1 Artocarpus hirsutus
TATATATATATATATATATATATATATATATATATATACACATAAAAATATGTGTGTGTGTGTGTGTAAAAGGGTAAAGAGAATTGGTAGCATTTCTTCAAAGTGAAAGAAATTTCAGGTTTTCGATAGAGAATGATTATATCTTTTTTTCTAAATTGGTTATTATTAATTTTTGGTAATTTTACAGTAGGATAGAGTTTTGTTGTTAGCCATGAGATCTGTATAAATGTGTAAAAGAAACTGTTTGTTTAAGAATTGAGTATTTGGTAATGTTGTCCCCTAAGCTCGTCACAAATTAGCAATTTACCTCTTAAATTTTTAATTTGGATAAATTGACCCTTAAACTTATAAATTTATAGCAAATCACTCCTATTAATAAAAAATTTTAAGTTTTTTATTAAAATTGATATGTGATTTCCACACAAGTCGTTAATTAAGTATATAAAAAGGGTTTTTTCATATAAATGTCAACCTAAATTTATATTCAAAACAAAGTTAGTTCAAAATTTTTTATTTTAATAAAAACTTAATTAAAGTTATTAATCACAATAAATTTAAATTAAAATATACAAAATAACCTTTCATGTCAATAATCAACTATTTATGCGTTAATTACATGTCAATTTTACGTAAAAACTTAAAATTATTATACTTAGGAGGTGATTCGTTATAAATTTACAAGTTTAAGGAGTAACTTATCACAATTAAAAATTTATAGGACAAACTATAAACGTGCTATACTTTTTAAAATTTGATCTGATTTAACCTTGAAAAAGATACACATACACTGCAAGTAGGCCCCCCGCTCCCGGAGAGGGACGGCCAATATTCGCATAGTTGCGTCTATTAATCAATTATTGATCTAAAATCAAGAGTAGAAAGCAATGAGCAGTCCTAAGGCATCAACAATTATTTCATGACACCCAAATCCCCGTCTTGCAAAAAAGAAAAAAAGAAGAAGAAAAGAAAACGGAAAAGATAAGCAAAATTACTCTGTGGTAAGGCACAAAAATTATTTTAGCAGCAAAAAATAGTTTTTAATGTTCCAATTCTTTGTTTAATTTAAGTTCCGTTAATCTAATATAATTTTTTAATCTAATAGGATTCTAACTTATTTGACGTCAGAATTATTTTACCAATAGTGTTTTTTTCCCGTAAATCTGTTCCAGAATTTTCAAAAATTAGAAAAAAAAAAAATTTAAAGATAATCCAATTTACTTCCCTCACATATGCTAATAATTTTTCTTTTTCTTTTTCTTCTTCTTTTTTTCTTTAAATATTATAGCTGTGATAATCCAAGCAATCATCATATTAGCATGATGTTGATAACCGCGTGAATGTGAGAAAGATTGTGTTCCACACCAATAAGTTGTCCTCAGACTTCCTCTTTTCTTGGTTTACAGTTGCATACATAATCCATACAACATAGATTTCTTTCACCAAAAAACAAAAAGACAAAATCATAGTTTTCGATTTTCTTGAGCCAATTCCTCATAGCAACCATTGGATTGGTTCTACGTATACTATTATAATTATGCAAAAATAAAGGAAAAAGAAAAAGGACGAAGCTTGGCAAACCCCAGATCTAGATCATCACAGAATATTAAAGATGATGTCCCGATCTCTGAAAGTCAAGAAGGATGAACTCTGTTTGACGAAATTCCCTTCCAAGCCGATCTCATCGAAGCCGCGGCGGAGTTCATGGCGGCCTCGATGTACCTCTTGGAGGCGACGGTGGCGGCTTTCTCCATCAATTTCCCCATCCTCCTCGCGCCCTCCCCCGTCGCGACGAGGCTGTTGAGCTCGGCGTTCGCCATTCGCTCCATTTCCTCCTCGAATCGCCGGAACTCGTCCATGGCGGCCTCCATGGCGGAATCGAGCTCGTCCTCGGCTTCCTGCAGGGCGATCTCGGCGTCCTCGGCTTCTTGCTGGTTTTGGAGCTCCATGGCAGCCCAGGACCTGTAGGCTTCGACCTCGAAGAGCTTCATGAGGTCTTCGATGGTGGAGGGGTCGAAGTTCTTGTCTGAGAGCGCTTGGTTTGAGAGGAGGGTGAATTGGGAGAAGAGAGACTCCATTGCAGCTATTTGCTTTAGTTTGAGGAATCTGAGGGTGAGAGAGAGTTTGTGTGTGAAGTGAAGAACAAAAGGGTGGACAGAGAGACAGAGGGAGAAAGTGGGGTGAGAATAGTGTAAATTGGACGGCTGCTTTGGATTGGTTTTCTTCTATAACAATAATGTTAAAGTAGAGGATGAGACAGGAACGTTGAACTTTTCTGTCCTTGGGTAATGGGCGTAGAATTTTGAGCACAATTCATCGTGATAAAGCCCCAAAATTTTTATTTTTTTTTACTTTATAAGATGTTTGAAAAGGTAACTCAAATTAATAATTTAAACTGTAAATAATATAAAATTTTTATATACTATAATAAAAAATTACAATATAAAATTTTTATATGTTATATTTTTTTAAACTAAATTGATGTTTAAACTTTTCTCCTAAGCATCCCGTCAATTTATTTTCTCACGGTTTTGGTCTCCAACTTTTAAACTTTAACGCAGAGCTTTTTGAAATTTAAACTAGATGATCAAAATCACTTTTGCCGTATAGATGAAAATGTAACTTATCTAGTTACACTAAAATGTAAAATATATTAAGTTTTATGGATTTTAACAATGACTAAGTGAATTTTTTTATATATAACGTCACTATTTCTATAAAAGTTCAAGTTATTGTGCCATGGACACATGATTACTACTATTAAATTTTAGAAATTCTTTATCAACTTCAGTACGAAGAACAAAACTACCATCACTAAACGTTTAGGAAGCAATGTGAAGTTTAGAAACTAAAATATTATAAATGCTCCTCGTTTATGTACTAATAATGTTTCTCACCCTTTTTTGTACATAAAAAATTTGAATCTCAAATAAATTATAGCAAAATTGTAATAAATATAGAGAGCGACACAAGAAAATACATATATGCCTGAAATCATAAACTAAAAGAGGCTAAATAAGCAGAAGACCATAAAAGAATGCCCCTTAAAGAACACTTTTTGAAGATTGATCTCCTAAAAAGTTCTTTTTAAAATTTCCCATTTAAGTGAAAAGGTGATTTACTAAAATTAAGTCCTCTTACCTTTCCTTTTTCAATTAGAAAATGTGATTTATTAAAAATATAAATTACTCTTTCTACTCACTCTATCATGTGGTAGATTACTTTTTCATCAACACAGGCTATATAGAATGAAATCTAGTATATGTCGAAACAGAATCTACTAGATTATTTTATTTTTATTTTCAACAAAAATATTACCAAGCATTTTTAGTCACGAGCTGTTGGAGTGGCATCTGGTAGGTGTCGAAGCGGAATCTACTAGGTTATCTTATATTTTTTAAAAACAAAAAAATTATCAAGCATCTCTAATCATCAACGCGGGCCACCAAAGTAGAATCAGATAGATGCCAGAGTAGAATCTACTAAATTATCTTATTTTCATTTTCAACAAAATATTCCAAATGTCTCTAGTAGCTAGCGCAGGCTACCGGAGCAGAATCTATTAGATTATCTTATTTTTGTTTTCAACAAAAATAAACCCAAGCATCTTCAATCACTAATGCGGACTACTGGAATAAAATCTGGTAAATGCTCGAGCTTAATCCACCACATTATCTTATTTTTATTGTCATAAAAGAATTCCAAGCATCTGCGGTCGTTGACGTAGGCCACTAAGGTGGAATCGGATAGATGCCAGAGCTGAATCTAGGAAATGCCAAAGCAAAATCTACTAGATTATTTTATTTTTAATTTCAGCATATAAAATTTGAAAATATAAAAAGAAACCCTAAAGCTCAATTACGAAATCCATGTTCTAATGAAAAATGTCACGTCCCAAGAATGGGGGACATGACTAATTCGAATCAAATGTAAATTAAACCTAGATTTATTTAATTCAAATAGGGAAAAGCTGAAGAATCATTTCGAAAATTCTAAATATATAATAAGTTATCTTACGAGGGCTTAAAAGACAAGAAATTATTAAAAGAATCTGAGTACAATGTTTTTTTCCCGCCAAAGTAAATATAAAAGCCGAGACAAGTTGTTTAGTACAATCACAACATACACAAATACAAAAAATTTTACTTAAAACATAAAACTCCTACGTTTCCAACTGCAATTTCTAGCATCTAAGCTCAGCAAGAATGTCCTGCGAACCGCTAAAACTTGATATGCTAAACTCACTCTTTAACCACTTACTACCTTGTGGGGGAAAATCTAAAAGTAGTAAAACGTGAACAAAAGCTTAACAAGATATGTATATATATTTAAAATACCACAGTTCTAAGATCCAAATGTTCAAAAATAGAAGTGAACATTTGTTGCTGACCGATGAAGTTTAGATGTTGTTCTTGTGGCTAATGAGGTGGTTGAGGACTTCCATGCTGGAGGAAAGCAAGGGGTTGTGTTGTGGAGTGGGACTCCTTGGATTACAAAAGAAAGGGCTTCAAATATAAATGGAGTCTTTGGTGCCCCTTTCCGTAATGATCAATGAAAGGCCAAACGAGAAATTCAGGAGTTCAAGAAGGCTTAGACAAGGAGATCCGTTTTCACCTTTCATATTCATTCTTGTGGCGGATGTGTTGGGCAGACTCTTTAATAAAGCAGTGAAGCAAGACCTTCTACAGCGCATGTTAGTTTTGGCTGGGGGAGGTCTTGGCTTCTTTGGTTTTCTATTTACAATTTGCGGATGACACACTACTTTTCTTGGATAAGGAAGAGGGCAGTCTTTGTCCTTTGCTGTCTATTCTTGACAATTTTTGCTTTGCTTGTGGTTTAAGAATTAATATCCAAAAAAGTATTATTTTGGGCATCAACATTGAGGTGGAGGAAGTGGAGAGGTTGGCTGGACTTGTAGATTGTTTGGTTGGAGCTTGGCCAATTAAGTACTTGGGTCTTCCGCTTGGTGAGAATCCCCTGAAATTGATGTTTTTGAGATCCGGTTGTCTCTAAAGATGCTAGGGGTCTCGATGGGCGGAAAAGAGCATTTTTGCCTTGCGGAGAAAGGTTGATGCTTATTAGATTAGTTTTATCTTCCTTACCAATTTACTTCTTGTCGATCTTTCGAATCCCTAAAAGGGTTGTGGCGTCCATTGAAAAGATGATGAGAGATTTCCTTTCTGGAGGAGTTGAGGAGCTAAAACATGATCATCTTCTGGCTTGAGAAGAGGTTTGCAAGCCGAAGGAGAAATGTGGACAAGGTATTGGCAATTTAGTACTCCAAAATAAGGCTCTTTTTTCTAAATGGTTGTGGAGGTTTTCAAAAGATACCATTCTCTTCGGCATAGAGTTATTAAAGGCAAACATGGTATGGACTTCGGGAGAGGGTTTCAGGTTGTGTTTCGTAGTTCATGGAAAGCTATTCAAGCTTTGCAAGATGAGTTCATGGCTTGTGTCAAAATGAAAGTGGGGAATGGGAGAAGAGTTAGATTCTAGGAAGATGCAGGGGTGGATGGTGGTTGCTTCTCTAATGGGTTTACTAGTCTTTATAGAATTTCGTCCCTTAAGAATGCTTCCATTCCCTCTTCTTACAATTTGGATAGTGGAAATAATGGGCCCGTTTGATAGTTTTTTTTAAATAGTTAAAAATAGTTTTGTTTTAAAAAATGAGAACTTTTAAGAATTGTGTTAAAAGTATTTTTAAAATTTTTGCCTCAAAAAACATGCAAAAATTTTTTTAAAAACTCCTAAAACAATACCAAACGAGCCAATACTTATCTTGGAGCTTTCACTTTAGAAGGTATCCTAGCAAGAGAGAGATGGGAGAGGTATTGGAGCTTTTGGAGTTATTGGAAGGGGTTAAGTTGAGTGAGTATGTGTCAAATAGGTGGATTTGGTGTTTGAATAATTTGGGATTGTTCTCTCGTAGATCTTTTTTTTTTTTTTTTCCTTTCCTCATTGATGACCATTCCTTTCCTTCTTCAATTTCTGTAATTTTATTTGGAAGGCCTCGGTTCCTACTAAAGTTTCAAGTGTTTAATTGGCTTTTGGTTTCAAGTAAGCTCAACACTCCTTATTTGATGCAATGGAAGAAAACTTACAAGTAAGCTCAACACTCCTTATTTGATGCAATGGAAGAAAACTTACTTTATCTATCTTCTGGTTGGTGTTTTGTTTGCAAGCAAGCGGCATGACATTAGACCATTTGTTCCTTCATTTCCCTTTCTTGTTGAGTATTTGGTATAGGATGTTGAGGAACATTGGGCTATCTTGGGTTATTCCTGGAAGGGTTGCAGAACTTTTTTTTTATTGTGATTTGTTGTTGGGTAGGAATAAAGTTAGCAGGAAGCTTTGGAATATTGTTGTTCTCTCGGTCACCTGGGCTTTGTGGCTTAAGAGGAAGAATAGGATTTTTTTCAACGTTGAAGCATATGTTGGAGAAGTTTGGGATAGAATTTTAAGTTTGGGTTACTTTATGGATTTCTAATGTTAAGAGCTTTACTGCATTTTCTTTGGATTTATTAGGGGATGGAATTTAATTTTACAATGATTTTGTTTCTTTAGATGTTTTGTTATTGCTTTTAGTTGGGCTTCTTGTCCCCTACTGATTCTCTATTGTAATCCCCTTTTTATCAATAAAATTTTTCTGTTTCTTATAAAAATATATATTGTAAGCATATTAAAATCAAATGGCATGCAAATCTCACGGAATGATAAAAACAGAATGAACTTGATAATACTTTTGTAATTTTTAAAAATATTTTCAGAGATTTCTCACAAAAGAAGATTTTTTGTATTAAGATATAGAAAGTACCCGCTAGGAAGTTTACGTTTTAAACCAACAAATCTCCATCAAAGTTTCATTATATTTGCATTTTTTTTTTAAACTAGTACGAGCATAATCATGTATTTTAATGATTCAGAGCTACACAGTGCCGTAGGGATTTTTTTTTTCTTTTTACACCGATACACCCTGAGTTTATTGTCATTTGGCAACTTAGATCCAACCTTTCAATTTTGAAAATAAGATTTAAGTTAAACCATTAATTTGTAATTATGGTCTAATAGACAACAATCACCAATAAATGAACGAAAACGCTCCAATATTTTTGAATAAATGAACCCAAAACTTTGTTTTTAGATTGGAACATGTACTTTTAAATTTTGACACCTGAGATGCTAATCTACGTCCAAATTCAAGTGTTATTTTTTAATAGTTATAAATTATATAAAAAAGATATTTTAGTAATTATATCGAATAAAATCCTTATTCTTAAATAAAAAATACTAAAACAGAAATGAAATTATTTTCAATTACTTCATCAAATAGTTAAGTAAACATTAAAAAGAAATAAATAATACTTACTTTTAATACTTTACTCTTTTTCAATCCTATTACCTTTTTTTTTTCATTTTTTTACGATTTTATAAACACGTTCTTAGTGTAACATTCCAAAACCATGTACTATTCATAAAATATTTGTTTTAACCTCCCAGAGAATTCTTCTTATGTATAATGGACACCATTGACACGTTCAACGATTCAAGCAATTTTTTCTCCCCTTTTTTTTTTTTTTTTCCTGGAAAGAAACAAGAGATGTACAGTCCGATGGTTCCTGTAGCTAAGGCCTAGGAGGCAGATTAATGTATTGAACTCGTTGGAAATCTTGAATGGGAAGTGGGCCCATAGCTAGCTGACAATTTGGCAACCAGAGTCATAAAACTTATTTCCTTTTAAGATTCCATGCTAAAGTAGGCTTTTGTTAAGATCAATTTTTCTAACTATTTTATATTTACAATCTATTATTTGAAATGAAGTCTAACTCCATTTTGTAAAATAAAAAAAGTTAAGGCTAACAATAAAACTGTATTCTGTGCACTCAAAATTGAACAAATGAACAATTATGTTAATATAACGTGACAGCTCATTGGGATGGAAATTGAGAATGTAACAATATATGTGAAGCCTTAAGGTGGACTCCGCCAGCGAGTCACCGTTGTATGCTTGGTTGGCTAATGCCTCTACAATACATGAAAAATGAAGCCCATTATTTTACATTTATAACCAAGAGTATTTTCAATACAATGTTAAATTGATATACTAATAATAAATTTAACATTTGAGCGTAAAAAAAATACTCTCCAATACAATGCTATTTTTTATGTTAACTTTATGACAAATTCACTACAAAATTTAGCATGTAGTAAATTTGGCTTTTGATTTATATTAATTTATGGATTGATTTTTTTGCTTTAATAACTACAACATTCTTACCTTTTAATTATTTTAATGTCAAAAGTTTACTTTTATAAATTTCAAGGTTTAATAATTATAACAAAAACAATATGGTATTCTAAATAACATTATGTATTGAAGCATAAAATAAACTAACACATTAAATATATTATTTTTATATTTTTTATTTTTGCAAATATAACATTAGCATTGGTAATGAAGATGGTTCGATTGTCATGGAATCGTGGATGGCAAGCATGCATGTAAAAAAAGCTTTGTGGAAAGAGTAATTTTAGGGTTCGTTTGATGCTTTAGTTTGAAATTGTATGGTTTAGAACTTTATAGTTTAAACTGTGAATTTTAAACTTTATGGTTTAAACTGTAGTTTTGAATTGGTATTTAGAATATAAAGTTTTAAAATAATAATAAAATAACACATCAAATTTAAAAAAAGAACTGGTGTTTGAAAAATTATAATTTATGAAAGAAAAACGAAAATAAGAATGCATTTTACTATAGAAAATAGTTCAACCCATATGAACTTAAGGGGGCCAAATTTTGGATTTTGAGGGGTTTGATCGGTTTGAAACCGCCTATATGGTTTGAACTGGTCTCAGTTATTACTCTACCAAATGTTAGTTAAAACTACCTTTATGGTTTGAACTGATTTATACGATTTTGAACGTATTTACCAAACGAGTTATTAGTATAAATCAGATGCTACTCCACTCATGTTCAACTTTTATATGTAAATTAAGCTCAAATCATTTCATGCAAGTGATTTCTTCAACTATCAATACTCTAATAGAACTCTTCCAATTCAACCGTAATTCTGTTCTTGATTCTTTTGGCATGTTTACTAGTTAGCAACTTTACGAAGTAAATAATAGTGAAAACATATATCCTACTGGTGTTATATTTTTGTAAACAGTTTTAAGTCTTACATTAGATTTTATCATCTTGTATGTCTTTCGTTTTAGTATAACTTTGACGGATTTTAAATTCAAAAACATGCCCAGGAAATAGAAAGAACCAAAGAGTACTGAGGTTTTCTCCTTTTTTTTTCTCTTTTTGAAAATAAATAATATTGAGTTTTTTTCTTAATATTGAGTTTTTCTTCTTTTTTCTTTGCTCAAATAAATAATAATGAGTTTACATGAATAGGATTCCACATGTTTGAGAATTTATTGTCTTTATGTTATGGGTATTTGGCACTGTTACTTCCACACTTGCAGCACATTTGAAATTAGCTCTTTAAATTTTTAATTTTGACAAGTTATGTCTTAAACCTAAACCTATAAATTTATAGCAAATTATCCCTATTGATAGCAATTTTAATTTTTTTTACTAAAATTAGTATGTGTTTTTCACATAAGTCGTTAATTAAGAGTATAAAAAGGTTTTGTTTCATATTAATTAAATATTAACACAAACTTATATTTACAACAAAATTAATTCAAAATTTTCTGTTTTGATAAAAATTTAATTAAAGATATTAGTCACAATAAATTTAAGTTAAAATATATAAAAATGACCATTCATGTTATTAATTAACTATTCATGACCATGCCAATATTAGTAAAAAAAAAAAAACCAAAATCATTATCAATGGGAGTGAATTGTTACATATTAGTAAGTTCATGGTACAACTTGTCAAAATGAAAAGTTCAAGGGGCAAATTACAAATGTGTAACAAGTTTAGAGAATAATTGTGTCAAATGCTTTTATATTATCTCCAAAATTAACATCAATATTATATTTCACACCAAAAGCGAGAGAAAATTGTATATTTAGTATGTTATTTTTATTTGTGCTCCAATAAATAAGACTATCTCAAATGATATATCTACTTTTAATTATAGTCACTATGCTTTGAAAGTTGTATTTCACACCAAAAAGCGAGAAAATTGTATATGTGGTATGTTATTTTATCTGTGCTACAATAAATAAGACTATCTCAAATGATATATCTACTTTTAATTATAATCACTATGCTTTGTAGTTGTAAGCTTTTAACTATAAGATAATTTAACTGTAAAATAATTTAAAAATATCACTATTATAATTAGTTGTAATAATCAAATGTCACTTGAAAATATATAGTTCAAACTAAGTTACTGTTTAAACTAACTTTATTACAATATTCTCTTGTAAAATTTAGATTTCAGACTTTTTATTCAAACATTTAGTTTAGATTTCGAACTTTTTATTCAAACATTTAGTTTAAACCATGTTTTCAAAAAAACAATAAATGAAAAAGTAAAAACATCTACAAATAACAATCAAATACTAAAATTTGACATGCACTAACTTAATGCCGAAACTGTGTTGTTACTTTTCAACAGGTATATAGAACCATATTTAAAAGTGCTTAAATAAATCAAAACTATTAGATTTTTTAACAAGCAATAAAAACGTTATAAACAAATTTATAAATGCCTTATTGAAGCTTTGATACAAGTTTCAAAGAGCATTTTCAAAGAGCTATTGAGAAGCCATTAGGGTGTTTGGCAAGTTAAAACCAATTGATTCTAACCAATTACAATGTAAACAATAGAGAAGCCAAAACATTTTCTCAATGGAACACCATATAAAAAATTAGAAATAGTGTTTCATTAAATAAAGATATACTATATTTCAATGATTCAGTAAATGTATCATTATAATTTTTCTTGTAAAACAAGAACACAAAAATGTATTTTAATTATTTTGTAAAAACGCATCAATATATTTCAATTATTTCATAAAGAAACTAACATTTTTCTCTTGTTCTGTAGAGGCATGATTGTAATTTTCTTCAAAATAGGAGATAACTAAAATTTTTAGACTACAAAATCAAATCCAAATTTAAAAAAAATGAGACACGTGGCCTACTCATTACAATTGGTTGTGTCAATAAGTATAAAGCTCTTAACAATTATAATAAATAGCAAAAAATTGTTACAATTTAAAACTTTTACATGCTATAATTTTTAAACTAAAATTTTCAGTTTTAACTGGTTTGCCAAACACGTTACATATTTTGTTGTTTTAACTGTATGCACTTCTATATAGTCAAAACGCTTGACAAATTATTCATACACTTATCACCAAATATCAGATTTAAATGTCAAATTCCACATATGCTATATTTATTTATTATTGCATTGTATTGTAGAGGGGCAAAATTTGACATTGAGATTAAAGATCCTCTAAGAAATCATGCTCAGTTAGATGATTCCACTTATAACAGCGATAACTAAAGATTAAAAATAAATAAATAAATAAAAAAAATTGTTTAACATCCTGATAATAATATTTCAGTAATGGAATAATTGTGGTTCATTTTCGAAATTGCACAAATAATGGGACCAAAAAAAAACAAGTGGAAGAAAAGGCAGGCAGAAACTAGAACCTTAATCACATGTGTAAAGTGAAGTTCCAGAGTAATGTCTGACTACTCTGCTACACATGAACTGTCCTGTGCCTATAAACATAAACCAAATCTATTAAATCCACTGTTAGTAAGAAAATGATCAGCAGTGCACCTTCAGAAAAGGTAATATCAAGCAAATTATGTGGTTAGTCTCCTGTATTTGACGTCAGACTGCTAAAAACCGATATCTGGTGAACAAAGTTATCGGGAATGTCAAATTCAGTCCCTGAAGGATTGGCAAATTCATCCAGAGTTTCCTGCAAGTCCCAATATTTGAAAATATATAACAATTCCACCATCATACGCCTACAAGAAAAATATATCGCCCTAACGTTTGTTTAAAAGTCTTACATTTTTGTAAATAATAGTGAAAACATATATCCTACTGGTGTTATATTTTTGTAAACAGTTTTAAGTCTTACATTAGATTTTATCATCTTGTATGTCTTTCGTTTTAGTATAACTTTGACGGATTTTAAATTCAAAAGCATGCCCAGGAAATAGAAAGAACCAAAGAGTAATGAGGTTTTCTCCTTTTTTTTTTTT
>CAMOHE010051259.1:33226-106883 GCA_946598075.1 Artocarpus hirsutus
GCACAAATAATGGGACCAAAAAAAAAAGGTAGAAGAAAAGGCAGGCAGAAACTAGAACCTTAATCACACGTGTACAGTGATGTTCCAGAGTAATGTCTGACTACTCTGCTACACATGAACTGTCCTGTGCCTATAAACATAAACCAAATCTATTAAATCCACTGTTAGTAAGAAAATGATCAGCAGTGCACCTTCAGAAAAGGTAATATCAAGCAAATTATATGGTTAGTCTCCTGTATTTGACGTCAGACTGCTAAAAACCGATATCTGGTGAACAAAGTTATCGGGAATGTCAAATTCAGTCCCTGAAGCATTGGCAAATTCATCCAGAGTTTCCTGCAAGTCCCAATATTTGAAAATATATAACAATTCCACCATTATATGCCTACAAGAAAAATATATTGCCCTAACGTTTGTTCAAAAGTCCATAGAGCTGAGTTATAACGACTCTTTGTTAATCTTGTGAAGGCATTGTATGCTAGGTAGAAGCCATATTCAACAACAGCGCAAAAGACAAACAGGCGCTACCTCAACCACTAAAGGATTTGGTTGCACTGGCTGCATTAAGTCTATAATTTTGAACGTAGATTATGATTATTACATGCATGAAGAACAGAGGATAAACATTGTTATAAATAAGAGGAGCTACACTTTTATAAAGACTGCAAAACATGCTTGCTTTCTTAACGGCAGACACGTATGAAATAACATGCAACATTCCAAATTTTAATCTCTAGAATCATAAAGGCAGCACATGCAGACACGGAAGGTTCAGATATACATTTAATAATAGTAATAATGATAATAAGAATAAAAAACACTAAACCTCACTGTAATAGCACACAGAATTTTGAGCCAACCGTGTTAATATAAAGTATTAGTCAAACAGTTTACCTGCTCGTCAAGCTCAATTGATGCATTCTCAACTTGAATTGATACATGATCGGTTACTATGTCGGTGGTTCCCTGCATTTCCCGAATGCCCCGGACATCCTGCAGATCCAGCATGCCCTGCACATTATAGGACTACACGAGATGATAGACTCCAACCACAAGAAAATAGCCAATGAGCATATAATCTAAGTGTACAATTATAAATGATACACAGAATCTGTACAAGCATTTCGGAAAAAAGAAACTCTGCAAAAGTTGCTATGTTTAATCCCCTTTCATATATTGCTTGAAGTCTTTCTTCCTCACCTCTATAACGTTTCAACCAAGTACTCAAAGCAGCAAATAAAAATGCGGAAATTTTTAGCATACTACAAGTAGACAGTAGGTAATTAATTATATTCACATACAAAATCATCCCGAAGTCAATGCCAAATTTTCAGCTCTATCAGACGTAATACCTGATCACTCAGCCTCATAGAAGGATTATCAGAGTCCAATGGCCCAGGCTTGGTCTCTTCTGGGCTCCCCTGATAAATACAAAATTCATAGTCAAACATAATGGAGCATTCCTCATATCCATACTAAACATTCTAATGAATCAAACCTGCTCATCCTGGTCGTGAAAGCAATTTTCTGGCTCCATACTCAAAGGCTTAACATCAGCTGAAATTTCCTAAAAGAACACATTAGAACCATCGGTCATAACCTCTGGAACTGGTTTCAATAGCAGATAGAGAGTACATGATGGCAACAAAGAAGATAACACTACATCAAGATCAGACTTATGTGAACTATCAGCTTTGATGATAGATAAGTTCAACAACAATTGGAGATATGCTGTCTAAAAACAGTCGGTTCCATCTAGGAGGAACAAATACTTTCATCATGTCAAATTTCCCTACAAGGATTTTTTGTGACAGTGAGACCATGTAAACAGCCAGCATGGCCCAAATACATACCGCCTCATTTTGATCATAAGTACTAGCCCTTCCTGCTTTTGTAAGATCTCTCAGAGTTCCCTTCAGGTTCAAATGATGATAAGAAAAGAGTAAGTAACCACAAAGCACAAACAATAGTAAAAAAGTAATCCGTACTAGTGCTACTCATGGCAATGGGAAAAAAAGGTCACTGAAACTTTTTTTAAAATTAATGCCACTTGTTTGACTTTGAAGATTGGGCAAGTTCAACTTTAATGCATGAAGGAATTAGGTACCGTCTAAAGTAAATCTTGAAACAATCCACGCAGAATATGACCCCAAAAAATCAGTGTAGCAAGGATTTTTCTTTTTTTATTTCGAAAGAAAATCTGCCTGATAAAATAGTCACCTACAATTTCGTTTTATTGAGAAATGATACCTACCTTGTTTGCCCACATGAGTCCGCAAGCATTACATAGAGATCTTGGACCGCCCGGCCCCCGCCGCATTGCTGGGGTACACTTTTCACTGATCCCGCAATGTTGGCAACTACGTAGTCTTTAAAAATGTGCCACAAAAAAGAAATAAGAATCACATCAGCACCAAAAAGGTAACAGCACAAGAATGAGCTCATCAAACTTGAAGTTACACAATTTTTATGCGGCTAAGAATTTAAACAATCAAACGTTACCCTCTAACTCACATAGATTCTGCACAAGAAGTGCCATCACTTGAATCCCAGTTTCCAACATCGATTTTGCTAGAGTCTTTTGATGATGCAAACTGTCCATTCTTGCGATGCATCCTAGAAAATGGACAGTATAACACAAGAATTTATCAATACCAAGCTACAGAATGTTTATGCAAAATTTGAAAAAGACAAAAAAAAAGGGGTGAATTGTTTACATAAGAAAGCAAAAGGTCCTTTCCTCGTTTAAGGGAAGGAAAACCGTCCATTGTTTCCTCCTTTAAAGGCCCTTTTCTCCTTCAAGGAAAGAAATTTTATCTGCGTAATGCAAGAGAGAGAGAGAGAGAGAAAATAAAATAAAATAAAACAAAAAAAACAAAAAAGAAGAAGAAGAAGTAAGACTCTTCTTATAACACTATGTTTGGTAGAAGGAAGAAGGGTTGAGGGAGAGGAACAATCCTTTGTTTGGTTGCAAGGAGGAGAGGAGGGAGAGAAGACACAGATCGAGAAGCTCTCCCCCGGGCCCACCAACTTGGATCCTTCTATTAATAGATCCAACCAATCCATTCAAACCTAAATTGAAAAGAATTTTTTAATTCTTAAAAATAAAGTACTAACAAATAACTATCATCCATCCTTTTAACTATCCCTTTCTCTTACCAAACAACATAAAGGATTACTATAATCCTCTCCATCCTTCGTATTTCCTATTCTTCCAACTCTGTTCATCCTCCCTATTCTACAAACCTCCGACCAAATGGAATGCAAAGGTTTGTTATCTATCCTATCCTCGCAATCATTTGGATTATCGGGTTGGAAAGAAATCAAAGAATTTTCGAAGAAGGGAAATGGCCAAAGAATATCTTCTTAAGAAGGCCAAATTTTTGGCTTCTCTTTAGGTGTCAACAGATCCTTCCTTTAAGGATTGAGTTGGAAAGATATTTTGCTTCAGGTTTTTTATGGTATTTTAGTATTTGTATTCCATTTGTCCTTTGACGCGTCTTGTTAGCCTCTCGTGTTCATTTTCTATCTTTGCTGATCTCTCATCCATCTTTTCTTCTGCTAAAATCTTCTATTTTTCTATGATCAATAAGTTTTTTTTGTTTGTTATCAAAGAAAATAAAACAAAATAAAATAAAATTCTTATCCGCATAATTATTATAGTGTTAGCCCATAATTACAGTTTTCGATCACATGTCACTTAAGGTTAATACCAACTTAGTGAATTCAATGAGCAGCTACTTTCAATTTACAAAAGATGGGGACATAAAAGAGAGAAGTATCAATGCATCTCGTAACCGTACCTCTGAGCAACCTCTTTTCTACAAGTGTACCTAATTTTCCTGTCATAACATCTCTCCTTCCGTTTCTCTCGGAACCTAACAAGGGATGCAAATCTTCTTGAAATTTTTGAACTCCATGATGGGTCATCTACGCCCTATTTTTAAAGTTGATGAAAAATCTAGTCAACGAAACTATTGACCCACAAAAAAATAAAAAGAAAAGGAAACAAAGAGGGTGGCACTTTATCAAGCTTACCCTGCTGTTCTGTTGTGGCAGAAACTCAGAGCTAAGAACAGAGCTCGGTACGTCACACCCTCCCAATAGTAATAGCACTGCTTGCACCTGCATTGGATTTTCCATTTCAACTCTTATTGCAAAGCACGATGGTAACTTCTAGTGTTATGCGACTGGACCGTGAAAAATTAAACGCATTTTCAAGTCGCAAATCGTGAAATTAGAATCCAGTAAAATGCCTGATAACAACATTGGCAAACACTGACTAAAATTTTTGACTTTTCTATCAAATTCTTGGTCGGGCTTTCTTTTGATTGTTTTCTTTCTGTTTCTTATCCACAAGTATATCTAAATGTGTGTGTATAGAGCAGAAAATTAAATAAATTTATACATAAATGATGCGAGACCAACTTCTAGGACTAGCATTGGACCAAAAACGAAAAATAAATAAAAATAAACCCCTCAAAGTAGTCCTTGTACAATATCTTTCCCTCCTCGGCTCTCCGATAAACCAAGACAGATTAAATTAACTACAAATCAAATTACTAAACCAAAATGAATAATATTTATAATTACAAAAAAAAAAAAGCACCCAGAAATTAAAAAAAAAAAACATATTTTTGAATTTCAAGGGTAAGCTTACTGAAATTTCATCCAAATAACTAGCACAAAGATAACTGTTTCTATCAGAGAAAACAAAGTACAAAGATGACTTAAAGCTCTTAAAAGTCTCGCAGGAAAACGAAAGCCAAGCCTGACCTTCTCCGGCGTAACCGCCGCGAAAACGTAGACCTCGCCTTCGAAAGCAATGGTGAGCTCACTCGTCCGAGAAGGCAAACCCGAATTGCGAGTCGGCGCCATTGCAGAGCTCCTCCGAGCCTCCTCGTCAACTCCTCCATTCACAGCATCGTCGCGACCTCCATCGACGCCGACACAGTAATCGCCTTCGAGCCGCGAAGGAGTATGTCCAACTCGACCTTCTCCGTCGCCGTAGGGCCTCGCTTGCAGCGGCTGCGGACTGATCATTTCCATTCCTCAAGCATATCACACTTTCTCACTTCATCGGAAAATTTTCTCGCTTCCCGAACACAACCAGGAAAAAAAAGAGTCTAAAATTGTAGTTCTAATTCCAATCCTTTCTCCCCTTTAACGACTCCAAATTGACTCAAATTTTTAAGCGCTAACCCTAAAATTTTTTCTCTCTACGTTATAGATACACACTAAGTATATCTATAGCACTATAAATTATGACGCGAGAAATCGAAAACATTGGAAGATTTTGGGGATGTTTTTACTTTTCTGTTTCCTATAAATAACTCCATAGAGCTTTGCAAGGAAGAACTTGAGCAAGCAATAATTCTATTTCAATATCTGTATTATTTTTTATTAGTAAACTATATATATTTTCCTATTTTTATTTATTTATTTTCTCTTTTGGGCGTTACGTGGGGAGGAGTTGAGGATAGAAGATCAGAGCCGTTGATCTACGGATGGGGTTCGAGATGGATCACCTGCAGGGGACGCGTGTGTCAGGTGAAGGGACACGAGGGTAGCATGGAAATCTCCAATTTTCATCACCGTTGGATGTAGGATCCAACGGCCAAATTGATGACAATATCAGGAAATTTTGAATTTTTTTTGGAAATATATATCATTTTTGTAATACAAATTCATTTTTTATGGCATTAAAATATTTATGCAGATTATAATAATAAATTCATAGAGTAAATTACTGAATTGGTTCACAATCTTTTATAAAAGTAAGATTTTAGTCTCTAATATTTTTTTTTAATTTTTTAATCATCAACCTTTCATTTTAGTTGGTGAGAGGCCGTTTTGACGGTTGGCTATTAAATTTAGCGCCATATAAAGGGCATGTGACTACTTTAATAAGGACACAATAGTAAAATAACCAATATATTTTTAAAAAATTAAAATTAAAACATAAAAAACAATAAAAAGTAAAAAAAAAAAGAAAAAAAAATCAAAAATCTCATAAACTAAAAAAAAAGAAAAGAAAATTATTTAATCTGCTCTCCATCTCTGCTCTAATCACCCCTTCCCGTCGTTAATCTCCTCCTTTCCTCTGGCATCCCCTTCCCCCATTCCCTTTTCAATCTCGTCTCCTCCACTCCGTCGCTGCACAACCTCAAGCACTGCATTTTCACATGCCTGAGCAAGCTTTCCAATCACAACACCTATGGCATTGCCTCCATAGAGCTTGAGTCCATTGCTCGCAACCTCGAGTCGAGCTCCCTTGGCCCGTTTATCTCCTGCGTCCACACCATTGACACCTTCAACAAGTCACCAGTGAGGAAGCAATGCACCTGCCTCCTCGCCATTTTCTGTCACATCCTAAAATTTGAGAGATGACGTAGTAGATTAATTAGGTTATTTAAACCAAATTTTTATTTAAAATTACCAATTAAATATTTTAAGTTATTTTGAAAAACATGATAGTTTAAAACCTTTTTAAAGTAATTATCATTAAACTAGAGCCGATAAAATGAAATAAAATAATAGGGATAGTTAAACATAAGTCGGGCCCTACCGGACCGACATTAGTGCATACATATGGGATGATAATAATAAATTACATCCACGGTCTATAGGAGAAATAAATTTAAATGGTATATGCCTTATTTTAAATAAAGAAATAACCTAAATAGAATTCCTATGGCTCACGTGTTTGCCCTGTTGCCTCCTAGTCTGTTCTGAGCTGCAATTCATCTTGGGGAAACGTTTTAAAACAAATAAAACTGTAAGTGGAAGGCTCAGTTGGACTAGATTTAGAAAACATTAATTTTAAATATAAATTTTCATATTTGAATGTAATTCATAAAAATCCAGAAAAATAAACCCAATAAATTCATTCTTACCATTTAAAGTCACTATTCCTTTGGAAATGTTCTTATTAATTAGTCCTTTGGCAAAGTTATATTGTCACCACCGAAGTAGCCTAGTTGGGTTTCGGAACCTACCCCCCAAGATCACACTCTACATGACCCAATCTTTGAGTATGGCATCATGCTCTATTATATCATTATTCAAATCTTATATTACCGAATGTGTTTATTACATTCATTATGCTGTTCATTATAATCATTTCATTACTCAACAAATAATTAAAAATACTAAGAAGTTCATCTAAATCATTCCTTGAAAAATCATTTTGAAAGAAATCATTTTGGGGCCAAATTCCTTTTCAAAACATGGCTACCAAGAAAAGGGTATAGAGTGCTACCTCAATATTCTGCATCAGAACTCAACACTACAATCCTGGCCTGTTATATGTTAGCCCCATTGAACCACGATCAACCTTAAAAGTAAACTAAACTTTATCAATTTCTAACTTAGAGTATTCTATGGTACTATACTATTTTATGATGTCATAGTATGCCTTTTATAGTTACAAAATCACATTACAAGGTTAAAGTCTTAATCAGGGTCTTAAATAGTGAAAACGGTTGAAAACAACAAAATTTTACGAAGCCTAGTCAGCTTGCTGAACTTCCGCCTTTGGCCTGCCGAACTGCACAATTCGACCTATAAGCCATACAGCACCGGCATGCTAAATTGGCCCAAATTCAACCTACCGACCAAATGAGTCCACCCGTCAAACTTATGAATCTGGCCTGTCGATGATCATGATCAACCTGCCAAACTAGGAAAATCTAGGGATTCAATACTTCAATTCTCAACCTCCTTAAGCTCAAATTCTCATTTTAAACCTATTTTCAAGTCCTAGAGCATGCAAAACATTTATAAATGATTGAAATACAGAGTAGAAAACATTTATACAACTCTAAACAAGATTTACATTAAAATTTTCAAAGAAATCTGAAAATGGAAAAAAAGAGGAAAACTTGGTTTAATCCGATTTTCTTCAAATCGAGCTTAGATTCTAAATGATTTAAGTTCTACTAACTTAGATTTTATGTTTTCTAAGCTCAAGGAACTCGGATTTGAGAATTGGGGCAAAGTTTGAAAATTTAAAAAATAATATAAACTAACCTCGAATTTGATCTTAAATCATGTTTATGGAGGCTCAATCTCGCTCCTTAGCTTCCAATCCACCAAAATCCAAAGTCCCATGCTCAAATTTTTTTAAAAATGAGAGAGAGAGAGAGAGAGAGAGAGGAAGAGAGAGCCTAAGAGAGAATGAGAAGAAGAGGGAGGGACAAAGAAATAAATAGAGAAAAGTTGGGCGGTTTTGCAAGATACCATGTCCAGCACATGGCTTTTAAAAAGAAAGGACGTGTTGGACATTTCACAAATTGTTTTATTTAAAAAGAATTTAAAATAACAAATAAAAATAATTAAAAATGAGATAAATTTAGAAATACCACAAAACGTTTAAGTTAAGTTCAAATCACATTAAGGCATATTAATCCACCACTTACACACTAATTATGCTTAATTAAATTGTTGGGGTGTTACATTTTCTTGGAGAGCCACAACGACTCTCTCTCCTCTCACATCACGAAGATCTTTACCGGCATCATCTGCCGTCTTCGCGACCCTGACTCGACAGTCTAGCAAGTTGTCACTCTCCTCATTTCTAAAGCTACTCTTTGACGTGCTGTTCATGGAGCAGGACCAAAATTCACAGATCAAGGGTACGAAGGGAGAGGGGCGATAAGGCTGGGGGCTCTAAGAAGGGCAACGGGGTGTGGGGTTAGGGTCGTCAATTGGAGTTGGGGTGGTTGGGCGCGGAGGTAGAGGTCGCTGGCTAAGGAAGGGGCAATGTGCAGGTGTGGGCAATGGGGGAGGGTGTTCACTTTTGGTTTTTTTTTTCTTTTTTGATAATTTTAATTTTTTGATAAAATTCAAAAAAATGGCTGTGATTTTTTGTTTTTAAATCAATGATTGTGATTTACTTTAATTTTTTAATATAAAAATTATTTGAAGGATATTTTAGTAATTTTACTTTTTAACGATCAAACTTAAAGGTTTAACCATTAAGATGGTCTCTCAGCTACTAAAACAAAAGGTTAGAAACTAAAAAAAAAAAAAAAAAGTTGGAGAGCAAAATCTCACTTTCATGAAATGTTGGGGAGTAATCCAGCAATTTACCCTAAATACATAAATACATAATAATGAAAACTCTGTGCTAACAAAATTCATTTCATTTTTTAGGTTTAATTTATTTTAGGTGTGATACGTTTGGATTAAAATGAAAGAATGCAATGAGAAAAAGTCTATTCTAATTCAACTGCTTAGTTAGATCAAATACATAAAAATAGCTAATCTGAACCTTAAAAAGAAAAAAGAAACATCTACAGTGTAAAGTAAAAGTTTATTATAGTATATAGCTTTTCACATGTTACATAGGGTATTTGGGAGAATATTTAAACTATCAGTTTAGATTTGAAAACTATAGCATGTGAGAGCTTTACATTGTAATATGTGAGAGTTTTATACTGTTCAAGTTCAAACAATTAGTTTAAACTACTCTTCTAAACACCGTAATAGTGTTTTAGTTCAAATCAATGTTCCTACATGCCCCATTAATATAATGATGATTTTTCCAAGTTAATGTTATAAGTAAATTTACTTATGTTTTACGTAATTAGGTTGAAAAAGCTATAGAACTTATCAATCATGTTGTTGCTTCTTTAAAACAAATTCTTAAAATATTAGTAAGGAAGAGGGAATTAGGCCATTATTAATTGAGAATAAAAATAAATAAACCAAATTTTAACAGTATTTAGTAAATAGTCCACTTAAATTAAAACAAGGTTTATTTCTATATAGCATGAAGTAGAGAGAAACATGAAGCAAAAAAGATGGAACAAAAAAAAAACGAAAAGAAAAAAAAAGAAAAAGAAATATGAGGTAAATTAAAAATTCAAGTGTTTAAAAAGAGCATGTAATTTTAAAAAATGCTATGTATTTAAATATTTTTAAAAATATACTACACTTTAAGAATTGAAATTGTTTTATTTGGTGTATTTTTTTTAAATACCTCTATAAAGTTCTTACATTAGAATTTTGAATTTAAAATTATATAATTGTCTATTAGGATATATTCACCTTTCTTATATAAATTTGGCTTTAATATTTAATTTTAATATTTGATTTATATTTATCTTCTATTAACATACATTATTAATTTTGTTTTATTAGTTTTAGATTTCAATAGATACCTTTATGCAAATAATTTTATTAAAGAGTTGATTATTGATTAATAAATGTTGAGTTTTTAGTTGTCGTTCTTAAATTCTTGTTTTTTCTCTTCAATACTTTATTTCTTTTCCTTAGTCTATGAAATAGTCCCTTCTAACAACCACCCATTAATCGAAAATTCACCCATTACCGTGCATAAACTCACAGGCCAAAATTATATTCAATGGTCTCAGTTAGTTTTGATGTTTATATACGGAAAAGGAAAGGATGAATACATTTTCGGAGAGGTAGCTCCTCCAAAGGAGGAAGACCCTGGTTTCAGAAAATGGAATGCTGAAAATAACATTGTCATGTCATGGCTCATAAACTCCATGACTATTGAAATCGATGAGAATTTCATGTTTTATGAGATAGTAAAGGAGATATGGAATGCAGCAAAGGAAACCTACTTTGACAAGGAGAATACCACAAAATTTTTTGAGATAGAAGGAGCTCTCCATGAATTACGTCAAGGTGATCTCTTTGTCACCCAATACTTCAACGTTCTCATTTGGAGATGGCAGTAACTTGATAGGTTTGAGTCCTATGATTGGGCCTGGCCCACTGATGTAGTGAAATACAAGGCAATCCTAGAAAAGAAGAGAACCTTCAAGTTCTTACTAGGGCTAGATAAAAGCCTTGATGAAGTTTGTGGTCAAATCTTGGGAATGAAACCTCTTCCATCCATCCAAGAAGCCTTTTTTGAAGTCCGACGTGAAGAAAACAGGAGGAAGGTAATGCTCAACTCATCAACAATTGAAGCTTCAATGCTAGCCTTGCACAAGAATCCAAACTTCAACCAAGATAGAAAGAAAAAGCCTAAATGTGAACACTGCAAAAGATAGAACATACAAAAGACAAGTGATAGGATCTTCATGGCTAACCACTAGATTACAAACCCAAACCTAGGCATGGAAACATTGCTGCCACTTCAACCGAGAATCAGTCCACCAAAACCAAAGGTAGGCCATTCACTAAGGAACAATTAGAGGCTCTTCAGACAATCCTAGCCCAAGCCAACTTGTCTCAAAACTCAGTCATAGGAACTGGTTCTCTTGCATAGAAAAGTAATGCACTAAAAGTCATTACATTTCACAAAGAACAATCTAGTTCTTGGATTATTGACTCAGGCGCCTCTGACCACATGACGAGAGATGCAAACTTACTTCAGAATTTCATTCCATGTTCACATACTATATCTGTCCGAATAGTTGATGTATCTCTATCAAAAGAAGCTGGTTGTGGATCAGTGCCTCTCACCAATGAGATTGTTCGCAACTTTGTGCTTCTTGTGCCAAAGCTTAATTTTAACCTTTTATCCATTAGCAAGCTAACTAAGGACCTAAACTGTATTGTTAATTTTTCTTCTAAATCTTGCAAATTTCATGACTTAGTTTTGGGGAGGATGATAGGCAATGCTGAAGTATGTAACAGTCTCTACCTTGTCAAGAATAAAAGGAGTCATGAAGGGCTTCATCAACCAACCAATTGTGTCTCTAAAAGTATTGTGTCTACATCTACTCTAGTTTAAATAAAGATGATGCAATCATGTTATGGCATTTTTGTTTAGGTCACCCAAATTTCATTTATCTTTCAAAACTGTTCCCATCATTGTTTGTTAATAAAAATCCAAAATTGTTGAATTATGAAGTCTGTCAATTTTCAAAGCATGTTCAAAATTCATATCCAATTTCTCCATACATATCATCTAGACCATTTGCAACTATTCATAGTGATGTGTGGGGTCCCTCAAGGGTAAAAAACATAACCGGATCACGATGGTTTTTTTTTATTTGTTAATGATCATACTCGAGCCACTTGGGTATTTCTAATGAAAGATAAATCAAAAGTAGGACAAACGTTCCAAAATTTTGCAAGATTGATCCAAACACAATTTAATTCAAAAATCCAAATCTTTAGAACAGATAATCCCAAGGAATACTTTGCGTCACATCTTGGAAATTACCTCCTTCACTTAGGGATAGTTCATCAAAGCTCTTGTGTAGATACACCCCAACAAAATGGAATTGCTAAGAGAAAAAACCGTCATCTACTTGAAGTAGTTTGATCTCTCCTTTTCACATATAATGTGTCCAAGCATTTTTAGGGGGAAGCCGTGTTAACTGGAGCCTATCTTATAAACCGATGCCTTCTAGAATATTATCCTTTAAAACACCATGTGAAAAGCTCCTTGAGTTCTTTCCAACAACTCTTTTGATCTCAACAATTCCCATAAAAATTTTTAGGTGTTCAACATTTGTACACATTCATCAAAACCATCGGAGTAAACTAGATCCCAAATCCAAAAAATGCATCTTTCTTAGTTATTCACCAACCCAAAAGGGGTACATATGTTTTTCAACTACAAAGGGATGATTATATACCACTATGGATGTTACTTTTCATGAGGATCAACCATTCTTTCGAAAATCCACCGTTCAAGGGGAGCATAACTAGAGTGAATGGTAGATTTAGGAAACAAGTTTTAAGTCCTAACTGAGCTTCCAAGTCAACCAAGTCTTTTGAGTCCATCTTCCTTCGAGTCAAACTCACCTCTTATTCCTCAGCCAGTTCAGATAATTCAGTCCTAATACCAACATCAGGTGAAGTCTGGTCAAAACTCCTCTTATTCATGAAGAAGAAGAACTGAACACACAACAGATGCAAAGTTAAGAATCTGAACCTAATACCAAAGCTTGAAATAAAGCCGGGTAATAGCAATACTATTTCTAAGCCTGATGTTTCGATTAATGATCTTGGTTGGCCAATTGCTATATGGAAGGGGGTGTGTTAATGTACTCAACATCTTATATCTAAATACCGTTCTTATGCAAGTTTGTTCCCTAGATTTCAGGCCTTTACTACTAATCTAGTAGCAATTGAAATTCCCAAGGACATCCATAAAGCTTTGAAGCATCCAAAGTGGAAAGCTGCAATTGAAGAAGAAATTAAGGCCCTGGAGAAGAATGGCATGTGGGAAATAATTAGCCTGCCAATGGATCAAAAAATGGTAGGGTGTAAATGGATTTTCACCATCATGTATAAGGCAGATTGTAGTATAGATAGGTACAAAGTAAGACTTGTAGCAAAGGGATTCACACAGTATTATGGAATCGACTATCAAGAGACTTTTGCACCTATAGCGAAGCTCAACACTTTGCACTTGTAGCGAAGCTCAACACTGTCAGAATTCTTCTGTCCATTGCTGCCAACCTTGACTGGCCATTATACCAACTAGATGTCAAGAATGCTTTCCTTAATGGTAACTTAGAGGAAGAGGTCTACATGGAGGTACCTCCTGGTCTAATGATAGAGAATCCACCAAAAGTAGTCTGTAAACTCAAGAAGTCTTTCTATGGACTCAAAAAATCCCCAAGGGCTTGGTTTGATAGATTTACCTGAGCAATGAAGAAGTTTGGATATTACCAATGTCAATCAGATCACACTATATTCCAAAGAAACACTCTTGAAGGAAAAAGGGTAATCCTTATAGTGTATGTTGATGACATTGTAGTAACAGGAGGTGACAGAAAGGGGATACAAAAGCTAAAGAAGTTCCTAGCAAAGGAATTTGAGGTCAAAGACTTGGGGTTTCTAACATACTTTCTTGGGATGGAAGTGGCTCATTCCAGCAAAAGTATTTGTGTCGTCAACATAAATATATATTGGATCTCCTCAAGAAAACAGGAATGCTAGGATGCAAGCCTCTTGATACACCCATGGACTCTGCAAAGAAGTTGGGAATCGAGCAAGAATGACCTCCAGTGGATAAAAGGAGATATCAACGTCTAGTTGGAAAGCTAATATATCTCTCACACATGCGACCTGATATTGGCTTTTTTGTGAATGTTGTTAGTCAATTTATGAACAACCTCAGAGAAGATCATCTTGAAGTCATTCTTAAAATTATGAGATATTTGAAAATGACTCCAGGAAAGGGACTCTTCTTCAAAAGAAACAATGACAGAAGTGTCAAGGTTTACACTATGCAGATTGGGCAGGTTCACCAATTAACAAAAGATTAACCTCTGGATAATGCACGTTTGTATGACGAAATTGGGTAACATGGAGGAGTAAAAAGCAGTCAGTTGTTGCTAGGAGTAGTGTTAAAGTAGAGTTTAGAGCTCTTGCACTTGGAATTTGTGAAGTTATGTGGATCCAACGACTACTTGCAGAACTAAACCTATCCAGAGAAGAACCACTGAAAGTGTTTTGTGACAATCAAGCAGCCATCAATATTGCAAGGAATCCTATGCACCATGATTACACAAAACACATTGAGATTGATCAACATTTCATCAAAGAGAAGATTGAGACCGATGTCATCTCATTGTCCTACATTCCTACTCGCCTTTAAAAAGCTGACATTTTTACGAAAGCTCTTCCAAGAACCAATTTCGATGAGCTGAGTTCCAAGTTGGGAATGATCAACATCTACTACCTAACTTAAGGGGAGTGTGGAAATTCGGTTCATATCCTTATTCTTCGGGATCTTAATTGAAGAATATTTTTCTTTTAATGTAGATAATTCTAATTCCTGATTGTTAGCCGATTCCTAATTTTTAGTCAATCACCTGATTTAGCTCCCTGATCCCTAGAATTAGTTCTGATTTTATGCTGATGTAATTAGCTGATTAGTAGACTAATGTAAATTAGTTGTTTCATAGGTCTAACCTCTATATAATGTACATTCCTCTCATTATCGGAATGAAGAAAATTACACATTTTTTAGCCTTTTTCTTCGTCACTCATTATAAATTAATCATATGAATTAATTTATAAATATTAAAAAATAAGATTATTTAATAAATTTTTAATTTTGGATGACATAGTGTGGATGAAACCCATACTATTTGGTGCACGTTAGGGCATTATTGGCTTATTCTATAAGTTTTCTATTTTTTTTTCAAAATGGGTATTTGAATTTTGAAGATATATTGGTAATAAGTGATATCTTTCTCCCTACCATATTGATAGGCATCATACATACCGCGAAGGTCCCTATGGGTGGTGCCAATATCAGTCCAAAAGGAAAAGAGATTAATTTGCTTTATCTTTAATATGTGATATTTAAATTTAAACAAATAGGAAACTTCAAAAATAAATTGAGTATCTCATTCTATAAATAGGAGGCTACTATATGGTTTAGAGGTTGGTTCGTTGGAGTTAAAATATTTGTTATTCCTTTTGCTCATATATTGAGATTATTGGGAGATTAAATTAGAAGAGTGATCTAGAAAACCAAATTCCTTTTACACCCTAGGTTTGTCTAAACGGTGATAAAAACTAGGCGAGAAAGATTTTGGTGCCATAGAAATTGTTCCGGTTAAAGATATCATACATAATCTCTTTGAATAGGTACATAACAATCATAAACTTAATCAAAAGCATCAAATATTTCCCATGCTTTATTTATTGCAAGGATGCCTTTATAGTTTCGTTCAAATTTATATGGCATTTTTCATAATCACCTGTTGAGATTAAAAATTTTATTGTGATTTAGAATGTAGTTTCATGATTTTTTTTTTAATTTTATTTTCACCCGTTTCAGTCAATTTGTTTATCTAGTAGAGAATGATAAAAATGTTGAATTTAAATTTGTTTATTTATTTATTAAGATATTTATAGCTTTAATATTTATAATTTAATATTGATTCTCAATAAACAACTATTCAAATATAAATTCAAAATTCTAATATAAGTTTTCATTAGAACCTCATAAAAGTATTTTATATCCTAAAGAAGTAGCAACATGATGGTATGTTCTATAACTTTTAAAATCAATTATTTAAAAGTAAAATTACATAATATGCCACCTTTTTAACCCATTTAATTTTTATGCCACAAATTATAAAAACTTAAAAAAATATTTGCACAAATTTTGATATGTTATAATTTTTTATCTCCTTAAATTATGTGTATTTTCACAAATGCACAAATTGTATCAAACAATATAGTTTAAAGTAATGTTCTTACGAGAATTAAATTAATAACTATAGAAATTAGAATATTCTTAAATTTATTTAGACAATACATTTTAGAAGAAAAATAAAAATAAATAAACTAATAAAAACAAGAGAAAATAAATTGAAACTAAATTAAGAAAAATTCAATAATATAAGAACACTAGATGATAAGTCGATTTTATATGTATAGTTGGGATGCTTTTAGCTTGATAATTTAGTGATTTTTGGGTTATTTTTGTTATCTTTCTATTTGCTTTTACTTTTATTTTGCAAATAAAGAAAATATTTAACATTTTTGGTTGATTGAGAAAAAATGAAAAAATAAGCTTAAAAGAAATTTAAATGAAGAAAATTAAAGAAGGCAACACCATGGTCTTGATTGTTGGCACCATGGCGCTAAAGTAGGGACTGGTGTGATGCTGTAGAAACTAAATCAGGGGTTGGCATCATTGCATGGGAATCTAGAGCCACGGCGTGGAGATGAAAAAAATAAAATTCTAACTCCAAACTTTTTGTTGTTTTTCCTTTTTTCTAGAAACCTATAAATAGGACCACTTGAAGGGTTTTAGAGGACTTTTAGACACAAAAAAGAAAAGAGAGGGAAGCTTGGTATGGCGAAGGATAAGACAATACAACCGAAACGGATTTCGGCTCTAATTTCAACAACTAGTTTTCTTCTTCTTCCTTTTATCATGTTTAAGAATGTATTTATAATGCCTTTTATTTCTAGCATGAACTAAGTTTATTCTCTAGCATGAACTAAGTTTATTTTCTCATCTTTTATTTCTAACATAAACTAAGTTTATTTTCTTGGCTACAATGTGGCCTAACTATGATGTTTTGAATTTTTCTATTAAGGCAATCAATGAATTATTTTCTATAATTGAGTATTCTTTACTGTTCTTTATGCTTATAATTACTGGCCACTAATTGGATAATTTGTTAATTCATAATAAAACAGAAAGAAAATTTATGTTTTTTTATTATTGTGTGGAATGCCAAAAATTGCATCTAAGATAGGAATATATTTGCTTAGTTTGTGTGGTCGCTATATAAAAATCTAAAGAACCTAATGAATTCTTGTTTATATGATTCATATAGGAATATAATGGGTTAGCAATTGAGGCTATTTTTGCTATAACTTGGGAAATAGCATCGAATAAATTAGATATTTTTTACTATCAACTAGGAGAATAATTTTGAGATTAAGGAGATAATTAATTCAAAGCAGATTAGTTATAGTGAAATCAGAGACTCTAGGTCTTTAATCAATTGATTTCATCTTCATTTTATTTTGTGTCTTTTATAGTTTTAGTTTAATTTTCTCGTGATTTTATTTTTCAACATCATCATTTTTTAATCAAATATTTAAATAAAATTAGAGTTAGAATAATTTCGATGCTTGATAGGCAAATAATCTTTGCAGGAACAATGACTCACTCACTCTATATTACTTGTTCAGATAGTATTGTACACTTGCAATAATTTTTGCAACACTAGAGCATATAAGTTCACCAAGTCTTTTCCAATTTGAATCCATTTATTAACTAAAATCGCCTATCATTTATGTGTTAAAATGAGAAACTTTGATTTATTTAATACTCTTTCTTAGGATGATAGTAAAAATATCTCTAATATATAAGCCCACTATTGCTCAATGTAAATTCCACCTGCCTAAAGATATTGCAATCTATAGTTATCTCAATTGATTACATAAGGCTTATCACTTGATGTTGCATGCACCTTGTGCTTAATTTTACTAAAAACTATTCCTAAATATCTCATTCTTTGGGTTTCAATCTAGTTGTTTCGAATAATTCAAATATTGACAAGATATTCAAGCATATTAAAAACAGTAATATTAACAACAACCATGAATAAAAAGCTCTTAGAAAAATTAATTCTTTGAAAAAAATAAAATTTGATATCAAACATTCATTGTCTTGGCTACACTTGTTAGCTCTAATAAGAAAAATTAATTCATAATTGAAAATATAATCATCATAAACATATTATTTGTATTCAATTACAAAACTAACTCAAGAAGAATAAAGAGAAGAAGAAGAACGAGAAATATTGAATACGACTGCTCTTGAGTTGCCTTCAATCTCATTTTACAAAGTGTGCCAAAAGTTCTTTAAAAACAATCCTAAGAGGAGTTATTTATGGAATTTCATAATTGAAAAATTTAGAGAAAATTCATATTTTTTTTCATTTTTAGGAACTCGAACCAGCACAGTGGCCTCAAGATTCTAGCACAATGGCATTCAACTTGAAAAGATCTTCATAATTGCACCAGTGCCATGGCTTCAGCTTTCTAGCATCATGGCGCACTTCTCCCTAGTTGATGTGATGGGCATGATTCACAGTGCAATGCCATGGTCTTGACTTTTTGGCATAGTAGTGCTCTAACCCCCAGGTCTAGGACTATTTTTCTCTTATATGCAGTGACATGGCGCTAACTCTCTAATGCCACGGCCTTGACTTCCTTAATCTATGCCTACTATGGATCCTTTCTGTTCTTACCTTACACATGCAAAAATAAATTAACAAAAATTACAAACTAAAACTACTTAACCAAAAAAAAAAAAAAAGAACACTAAACTAAAATCCTAAAAAATTAAGAACCAAAATAAAAATAACTAAACCTAGACAAACTAAAAAACTAAATAAATTAAAATAAAACCTTTAAGATAGCCATTTTCAGTGCAAAATAAGAAAGAAAAAAGAATTAGCTCATTCTCTCACTTTTTCCCCTCTTTTTTTCTCTCTCTTTTCACTCTTTTTCTCTCTCTTCTGTACCCCTTCTCTCATCCCTTCCACCCTATCATCTGTGTCTTTCTCTCATCTATATTTTGCTCTTTCTTCACCTAAGATCATCTTCCTCATCCAACTTTTAACAACAGAGCAGAAGATTTGGCGACTCTGATTCTGACTATTACTTTGACTCTAATGCATTGAACAACCACGATTATTCTTTGGTCAAGAGCAAGTATGAAAATATCAACGATTTTGTCGATATCTCCATGACAATATCTATATTTTGAAGTTTTGACAAAGATATAGGAAGGAAAGATTTTTTTTTTTTTTTTGGGATATCTATAAAATATCTACAATATTCACAAATATTCGTGTCAATTTAGGATGTTTCTAAAAAGTTCCATAAAATATCCAAAAAGACCAGGAAGATTTTCTTTTGTGCGCAAAAATCAATTTTGAAGGACTTTTTTTAATTGTTTTTAATGAAATATGACTAATATTTTGAACCTAAAGACAACAAAAAGTATTTATTGATACTTATTTAGTGTTTAAATAGTTTTTACTTTTAAGATGAATAGTTTATGACTATCATGCAAAGCCGTTTCTCTTATTACATGTAGGTGTGGGTACTTTATTTTTACTATTTTTTTCTACTAGTTGTAATTATTGTTCTTCATGGAGCATATAAATTTTGTTACAATTGTGACAACATGAATGATGATGACGATAGAAAGGCGATGATGATAATAATGATGGAAACTATTAAAAAAAAGAAAATACAATGTCCAATCAAATACCCTTGAGTTTATTCTCAACAACTTCGGCATTTACGTCCATGGTTAGAAGCAAGTGTCGAGACAAAGATAGAGATGGATGGAGCAATAGCAAGAGAAGCCATCGATGTCGGAGCTGGCGCTGACACTTGTCTTGTGAGAGGGTCTCTAACGACTCTAATGAATCCTCCGACAACAGTAGTGACTGTGGACACAAGAAGAAGAAGAGGTTGTTGGGGGAGATTATAGAAGAGGAAATAACTGGGTACATGGTGAAGAAGGCACATAAAAAGTTTTTTTTTTGGCTTTGGCTTTAGAATTAGGGCTTTTTAATCGGATATATTATGGCGATTTTCAAGGTTCTTAATTTTGTTATTTTTTTTAATTTTATTAGGCAATGCGAGTTGCAAAGAAGTCAAAGGCTTCAATTGTTTTTAGTTATTCAAATAAATCGAATCCCTTCAGTGATTCTAATCTCAATGAGAAGTGAGTTTCTATAACCAAATTCTAATTTGGACATGAATTATTTGGATAAAATATTTGTCTGCAATTAGAAATCTTAGTTTGCAATGTGTTGTCTGTAGATTTGTGTGGCAGAAAAAGATCAAGCGTGACATTACTGAAGGAGTGTCTCTTGACATGTTTTTAGTTAAAGCTGAGAAAAAAAAGATATATTTTTCCTCTATTTTTTCTTTTTTTATGTCATCAACGACATCGTCACTGCTAGTGATGTTCAACGATGCTGTCGGTAAACTGAAGACAAGCCAATAACAATAAGGAAAGACAATCAAAGAGTGACGAAAGAAAGGAAGAAAGGAGAAAAAAATGTCTCAGTGGGACACCAATTATGTCTTGGTAGGACACAAAATATCTTGGTGAAACATGGGACATAAAAATGTTCCGATAGGACACAAAATATCTTGATATGACATGAACACGTCCTAGTGGGATACAAAACATGTCCAATTGGAACATGCATTAGGTTTGTAGCATAAGAAGTTTTTACATTTTGTGCTATAAACAAAAATTGTATTAAAAAATGACATTTATAAGAATAACCCTATTTAAAACATTAAAATAAACTTAGACATAAGATGAGCTTGGAAAATCATTTCAAATTATCTATTTCTATGTACTTAACCTAACCAAACAAATGAATCTAACTCTTTTTCATTAAATTCTTTTACTTTTTATCGAAACAAATAGCACCTAAAGAAATTAAAGATAATTTTTTTGGTAGAAAACGTTTTCTTCATCATCAATTTATAATAATCAGCATCAACATTTTACTTATTTATTTTTGTTATAAAATAAAAAGAGATAATAAAGGTCATGGGTCAAACTAATAGTAGAATAAAAGTCTTATTCGTCATGTTGCACGTTCGCTGTGAGGCTGGCACCGGTGAGTTTGTCGAATGGACGATGAGGACAATTCCACGACGACAAATAATGCTCTATCATAACGATAAGTGAAAGGGAGGAGTAAAGAGATCCGTCATACCAGTAAAGACAGAGAAAGAACCATTGGGGGCCTGATCTTGTGACGACTTGATCTAGAGCTAATGTCACCAAGATTGTTCACAAGGGCATGGTGTTAGAGGGAGTTTCGTTGGCAGAGGATGAGGGCTTAAAGCTGGAGGGAGCTTGAGTGGTAGAAAAGTGAAGTCGACGTCAGATAGGAAAAAAGAAAAAGGGAGAGCAAAGGTGAAAATTTTTAGGTTTTTTTTCCTTTTTTTGATGATCATAGTATGTGGATGAATGGTAAAATTGGAAAATTAAATATTTAAAACACATTATGGTATAATAATTTCTAAAAATTTAAAAATGTGCTCTTTGTTTTTAATGGAATTATCTTTTGATCAATTTGTTGCAAATTTTCAAAAAGGAAAATATATTTGTCTAACAAAAATGACATTTATTTCCACAAAAAAACGTTCTTTCTTGTAAAGCTTAATGGAGTTGTTTTAGAAGATGGAGAAGACCAAAAAAAAAAACCCAAAATTTTCTAATATTTTCTAAGGCATTTGGGAAATTAGTGGTTTAAACTAATAACATTGGAGTAATTCAAATTTTATGTAAGAAAATGTTATAATAAAATTGGTTTGAACTATGACTTTCAAACACTCTTTTTCATTTCTTGGCACATATGGTCTTAATTTTAGGCATATCAATATACACAATGTATATATAATTGGAATTAAAATTCAAACTTAAGAATTTTTTTTTTCTTTTTTTCCCTGTGGTTGGGTTTGGGAGGGAGAGTATTTTTCTAAGAAAGTTTAGGAAACTAAAAAAGTAGGTATGTTGGAGAAAATGACTTTTCTACATTAGAGTGTAGGATTAATCCTTAAAGACAATGGCTATATGCAAGGATGAGAATGTCCACGATATTGTCGACATTCCCCCAACAATATCTATATTTTGTAGTCTCAATATACATATAGGAGGAAGGATTTTTCTTTCGTGATATCTGTAAAATATTTATAATATCCACAAATATCCTCGACATTAGTGAATATTTGTGAATGACCATAATATTCTAGAAATATATACAAAATGTCCAAAAATGTCGAGAATTTGTTTTGCACAAAAAATCAATTCTAAATGATTTTTAATTACTTTTTTAATAAAATGTGATTAATATTTTTGACCTAAATACGATAAAAATGTAGGATAAATTACTCTAGCAGTCTCCAACCTTTTACGAAAGTGAGCATTTGGTCCCCAACATTTTTTTATTTAGCCAACCCAAATATTTGATTTTAGTTGTTACGCGACCAACTAAACGGTCAAACATTTAAAAAAGGATCATATGATGTGCATGTGGCCTCTTTAGTAAAGCTATTTTTGTAAAATAACTAATATTTTTAAAAAATTAAAATAAAAACATAAAAATCAATAAAAATAAAAATAAATAATATTGATTAAAATAAGCAAAAGATAAAATAGAAATTACGAAAACATAGACTAATTCCCTAATTCTCTCTTTCTCCTCTCTTTCTCTCCATATGCACACAGCTCCCTTTGTTGCGGCTTCCCTGTTACACAAGAGAGATATTTCACAAGTTTTTTCAAGCTTTTTTTTTTTTTCTTTGGAGGCGAAGGAGCAGAGGGTGAGTTGGTAAGGTAGAGAGAAAGGCAGCAGTCAATGTGGGCAATGGTGACATGTTGGCGACCATGGACGAAATTGCAATTCTCAAATATGATGTTTACGAGGTATGAAAAATTAAAGAAAAATTTTTACTGATTGGCTCAAACTCCTTCCTTGGTATTGCTTCATTAGATTGTGTTAATGTATTTTGCTGATAATTTTTCATTCAAACTCCTTCCTTGGTATTGATTCATTAGATTATGTTAATTTATTTTCCTAATAATTTTTTGTGAAATTGGGATTTGGCATTTTGAATGATTTTATGTTTGAACGATTGAATAGTGGTTCGATCTAGGTCTGAGGCAAGATTTGATATGTTTGGGGTTGATCAAATTTGTTCCTTTTTTTGTTTAGGGTTGTTTGATTCTTGAGAGTTGTTAGCTTTGGATTTCCTTTTTGTTTATGATGTTTAGTTTGTTGTTGATGGATATGTGATTTTTTTTTCTTCTCTTGATATAATGAATTTGATCTCAAGAAGAAGAAGATTTGAGGGATAATTTTTTTATTTTGTTTAATTTCGTTTTTAGCCTTTTAATAATTCTTTTGCTAATTTCTATTACTTTTTAATGTATCAATTATTTTGAAAGGTAGTTCAATAATTTTAAGAAAAAAATTAACGTCTAACAATTTGTTTCATACAAAATTAATGGTTGGACAGTTAAATTAGTCTTTCAACAACTAAAATCAAAGGTTTAGGTCAGTTAAATAAAAAAAGTTAGGGACTAAATGCTCACCTTCGTCAAAGGTTGGAGACTAATAAAGTAATTTATAAAAAAATTTATTAAGACTTATTTAAGTCTATAATTAATTTATACTTTTTAGATGAATAGTTTATAATTTCACATCCGAAAATTACGATTTTGGTAATGGAATTAATTTTAAAAATATTTTTTTTTCAAAAAATACATTCATGACTTCAATTTTTTTCTTCAAGGAATATATTTATGAAATTTTTCACTTTTTTTAATAAAGTTTTTAGCTTTATATCATCTAAATGTAGAGGCATTATAATTCTACTATTTATCTATTAGTGTGAATTATATTTGTTTCTCAGACAATATATCTGTGTGATTGTTTACAATTCTTCTGCAAAGTCCTACGTCGTGTTATATACAAATGTCTATACAACATTTAAACTTCATAACGTCTAGATGTAGACGTAGTATACTTCGATATACTTGTGGATTCTCCTGTTAGACATGATGGCCTAAGGAATAAGATATTGTAATATGTTTTTGAAGACATTTTATTAATAAAGAGTTTATTTATTATTCATATACCAAATGGTGTCCTCTTTACGTTCATATCTATTGAATGTATGATAAGCAAACAAAAGTTTAAGACTGTCAGTTTAAACCTTTAAGAGTCATACATATGATGGACAGATTATGCAGAAGAGATGAATCTTAAAGGTGATGGTTTAAATCATAAGATCTGCAATCGAGGGAATAAAGTTAACTGCTTTATTCATACTAAATTGTTATGTTGTCTCCATCCCTAACGGGAGATGGCTTGTCTTGACTATCGGAGTGGGACTCCACGAGTAGAAACATTGGTACATTGTCATAGGTGACGATGTATTGGGTATTGGATTGGGACATAAAGTTGAATTGATTTGGATTAATAATTCTGTCTATGCAAATTAATTCACTTTAGACAATCATATGTGTTGTGCCTTAAGTCTAAAATGACTAATGGACCCGTTATCCTGACTTATGTCTTTTGATTTACAAAAGAGTGACATCCTGACTTTATGATGGTACGCATACCGATGTGTTGGAGACACGACTTTTGATAGCATAGACTTGTTATTTATAGATATGGAATCTATAGCTCTTTTTGTAGAGTTAATGATATTCTTTTACATGTATTATCCTATAATTAGAAGATTAGAGTCCTTAACTATTTGGATGCATAAGTATAACCAAATAGTATACTATCTTTAGATAGTAACTTTTCTAATGGTGAGATAACAGAATAAAAGATAAAAATTATCAGGAAGGTAAGACGGAATTTATCCTTAAGTCGATTATGAATATCCTATGGGGATACGACACGTTATGATATGTTATGAACGCTTAGCTTACTTAAAGCTTTGTAATTTTACATAGTTTGAGAGTACAGCCCTAAACTTTTAGTAGAGTAGCATTAGCGTTGATAATTATAAAATATGTATCTAGGATATTGTATTTTATAATTATCGGAGCTTGAACAATGTAGGTCCAGCAAGTCCCTCTTTGCTAGCTCATAAGTCTTCTAACAATACGGCATGCTTTTCCAACAAATTGGTGACTTATGTTAAATTATTAGATTGGCTAAAATTCAATAGGATCAGATAATATATGTCTATTTATCGGTTGAATTAATTCATGATAAACATGTTGAATTATTGAGATAATATTTATTTTCTGTGAGATTATCTAAATATGACTGTTTTGATCAAATAACTTCTCTATTAGGTTATTTAAACTAAAACTAAGACTCTACTTAAAGAGTCTCAGATGGAAAATAAAAGATTCTCAGGGATCATATTATTGAAGGTTCGATAGGCCAATCTGCTAGTTTGGCTTGCTGATGAGATAAGTTCGATAGGCTGAAGGATAAGTTCAGACTGTCGATCTAACGATTACTTGATTATGCGTTTTAGCTGTGATTTTCATTAAAAGTTGATTCAGATTCAAATTTTTGAGGCCTTCTTTAATAATGATTAACCCTAGTTCCGACTTCTATAAATAAGGGTGAGTTTTCTCAGTTGTTTAGATCAGTTGAGAAGTTTAGGGTAAGTACTCTATTGTGAGAAACTCTAAAACTCCTTAAGAGCTATTGTTTACAATCAAGAATCTTAGCTTTAGGTCTTCTTAATTGGTTGGAAGAAGAGTTACCGGTGGAAGAGTAGTACGAAGTGTACCCATTCATACTCCGATCGTAGATAGAGAATAATAAAGAAAACCAGTTGGTTGAGGCTTTTTTAGAATATCTATCTCTTCACTAATTGCTAGTGCTATTCGGCATACAAAGGTCAGTAAGATTTGTGATTAATTTATGTATATAGCATGTCAAACTTGTGTTTTGAAAAACACTTTGATTCAAAATTTTTCAAATTCTACCGTGTACTCATTTTCAAAAAACTAGGTATCAAAGCCATGGTTTTTTTTACGTAAATTTATGAGTTTGTGATCATGCTATATATATAGATTATGTGATCTTGTTCTCTCCTATACTTGAATTTAATTTTTAGAGAGTTGGCACTCTAGGGTTTTTGTATATTTAAATGTTGTCATGAAATTATATGGTGAATGTTTATTAATTAATTATGGTTTATTGAATTATTATTTAATTATTCATTAATTAATTAATTTATACCAGTTATAATTCCTTAAAGGTTAGAATGTGTATCTAGATTTATTATGTAATTAGATGGCGGCCTATTATCATCGTCTAGGAATTATTATTTAACTTTAAATTTGTAAAAAAAAAATTATAATTAAATAATCATTCGGAGTGAAGACGAATCTAAAAGATGGATAACAACAGTTCCATGTTTTTTCCTAAGTCTCTAAAATTTTAAAATTTTTGGATTGTTGAAAATAGATTGAAAAACTGCTTAAAAAATGTTTTTTGGAAAAACAAGAGTTCAGCTAGATCGGTAGGCTGAACCCTCAGGTTTGGCAAGCCGATGGTCGCAAATTGACAAGCCTAACTTCTAGTTCGACACACCATCCGCGAGGGCAAGACTTTGTAAGCTCTGGCGGCAGGCTAAACTCTCAAGTTCGGCCAGCCAATGGGTCATGATCGGCAGGCTGATGACACAGATCGGTAGGCCGGTAGAGAGCTGTAGGTTTTTAGAAAATGTGCATTTTTGGGTGCGGTTTTGATTTTATGAAATTTTATGATGACCAGAGAAATGAGGCATTTGATCTATAAGGGATTGAAAACTTGAAGATGAATGCCACATGAAGAAGAATACAACTTGAAGATACAAGGACGAATAATTGATAATATGTTTTGATTGATCTTTTGTAATCTTTATTTATTTTTCTCTAGGATAGAACCATAATATTATGGCTGTTTATTATTATTTTCCCTATGGCTTTGCTTGTTGCTTTGCTTGTTTATATTATAATATGATTTGCCATGTATGTTGATAACATATCATATAGAATAGGGAATGCCGCTCATTAAAAATTGTTCATGCATGTTAATATAAAACCTTGGTTTTTAAAATATTGAATAGGAAAAGGTTTTCGAATAAAGGACCTACAGCTTCCATCATTAGTCCATAGGTAGCACATAGTGGTTCCAACCCCTAGGAAGAAATTTCATCATTTAATAGCCAAAGAAAACAATAGTTAATGTATGCTGGATTAGACGGGTCTTGGATGGCACATATTAATCGGAGGGGATCTGTGTTCCTAATTGAATTTGGCAAGTGTCCTTTAGGCGGCTTGTTGAATTCTAAGTTAGGAACTATCGTTGTAAGGATGTGATTTTTTTCAAGGTTTTGACACATAAATACAATTGTATGTTTACTTGATTGTGTCATCTTACTAAACTATTATGGATTGTTTGCTTATATTTGGTATATGAACCTTTATTGCAGATTAAAATATCTAAAAACACTTTATCTTTGATACTCGATAAAAACTAATTAACTGGCGAGAATTACAATAATTAGAAAAGGAAACTGAATATCGTCCTATCTTTTGAGAAACTGAAATTGTGCTCACAACACCGTGTCCTCCCAAACCCATTGGGGAATCCACCAATAAGCAAATCTAAGCGTATGATCGCCAGAAAGATGCTAATGATAAGGCTTTCTATTATATTATGGCTAGTATAAATAACACGCTACAAGCTCAACATAAAGATTATGAGACTGTGAAGTAGATCTTGGATAGTCTTGAAGACATGTTTAGAGGCCAAGCCATAACAAAATGGCAACGGACATTTTCGAAACTTTTGAGCTACAAACAAAAGTTGGGGACTCCTATGAAGGAGCGTAAGATTTTGGTCATGGGTTGCCTCACTGAGGCTCAAGCCCATGAGTTGATATCGATGCCAAGTCACGGATAACTATGGTTTTTGAGACTCTGTCAAAAGAGTTCATCTTGTTTAGAGCTTCATACAATTTAAGCAATAGATAAGATGTGACCTTAACGGAGTTAATGAAGCAGTTATAGGAGTTTGAAAATCTGATTAGGGAAACTCCTGTAGGTGATGAGGCTAACTTAGTGGCTGCATCCGATTCTAATCCTAATCCTAGGAATGAAAAGAAGCAGAAGGCTAAGAACGGGAAATCTTCTAATTCTACAAATAGCAAGAATAAGAAGAAGAAAAAGAAGAACCTAAAGAAGCTAAAGTGCTTTTACTATAGGAAGTTTGGGCACATAAAGAAGAATTACAATGACTTCCTATCTAGAGGAGATAGGTGTGATCTTTTGGTTATTGCAACTTGTTTAGTTGAAGAATCAAGTGACATTTAGGTGTCATAGATTCTGAAGCAACTAATCATATTTGAATTTCTCTATAGGGGTTCAAAGAAACAAGAAGTCTACTGCATGAGGACTTCATGCTTTAGATGAGTGATGGATCCCTAGTGTTGGCTGAAGCAGTGGGAGACGTCTATCTTTCTTTTGATACTTATAGGATTTTGATTTTGCGAGATTGTTTTTACGTTCCTAAACTTAAAAGGAATTTAATATCTATAGCTTTTTTTTTTTAAGATTCTTATTCAGTTTCTTTTAATAATAAAATAGTGATTCATAAAAACAAATCTTTTATCTGTGATGGATAGATGTAAAACAATCTGTATTAAACCTAAGATGGACATGCTACTTAACACTAAGGTTAATGATAATAACTGTAAAAGACTTAAGACTTCTCACTCTAATAAGACTTATATTTGGCATTTGTTATTAAGCCATATTAGCTTAAATAGGATTCAAAAGTTGATAAGGGATGGACCTTTAAGTCACTTAAAGGTGGAATCTATACCACAATGTGAATCTTGTTTAAAGGGCAAAATGACCAAAAGACCATTTGGGTCTAAACGCAGTAGGGCCAAAGGGGTTCTGAAACTTGTGCATAATGATATTTGTGGTCCTATGAACGTTCAGGCACAAGGAGAGTATGAGTACTTCGTCACTTTTATTGATGATTACTCAAGGTATGGGTATGTCTACCTAATGCATCATAAAAGTGAAACTTTTGACAAGTTCAAGGAGTTTTAGACTGAAGCGAAAAAGCAATTAGGTAAACTCATAAAAGCACTTTGATCCGATCGAGGTGGTGAATACCTCTCTGATTAGTTCTTAGAACACTTATTAGAGAATGGGATTTTATCCCATTTGACTATGTCGAGTACCCCACAGCAAAATGGCATAGCTAAAAGAAGGAATAGGACTTTGTTGGACATAGTTAGGTCCATGATAAGTTAATCGACATTAACTTTATCCTTTTGGGAATATGCACTACAAACCGCATGTTATCTTTTGAACAATGTGCCTTCAAAATCAGTCATAAAACTCTTCAAGAGTTATGGAAGAGGAAAAAGATATCCTTAAACCATATTCATATATGGGATGTCCTGCTAATGTCCAGTATAAAGAAGCGAATAAGTTGGAAGTATGTTCAAAAGTTTGTGTGTTTTAGGTTATCCAAAAGGGACTAAAGAGGATTATTTTTACAACCCAAAGGAAAATAAAGTCATGGTTTCAACAAATGCAACATTTCTTGAGGAAAGTTACATGAACGACTTTAAGCCTCAAAGTAAAGGGGTACTCAAGGAATTGGCGAGTGATTCGATCACTACGAGCGTTTCAGTAAAAACCAATCCAATCAATGTAGAAACACCAAACGGACAACAATCTAAGGGGCTTCGACATAGTGGGAGGATCGAGCATCAACCCAATAGGTATATGTTCAATAGTGAAGCCTAGTTGGTTGAACCGGTTAACATGACAAGGATCCTTACACTTATGAAGAGGCTATAGAGGACGTTGACTCAAAACTATGGACAGAAGCCATGAACATGAGATAAAGTCTATGGAGACTAATCGGGTCTGGGAACTTGTAGATCTTTTCAAAAGGGTAAAATCTATAGGGTGTAAGTGGATCTATAAGAGAAAGAGGAGCAAATGGGAAAGTCAAAAGCTATAAGGCTAGACTGGTAGCTAAACGACACAGGCAAAAGGAAGGAATCAATTACGAGGTAACATTTTCACCTGTAGCCATATTTAAGTCCATTCGTATTCTTTTATCCATAGCTACCACTCTTGACTACGAGATTTGACAAATGGATATCAAGACGGCCTCTCTGAATGGCTATCTTGATGAGTCTATATATATGGCACAGCCAAATAGGTTTAAGGCTAATGGTCCAGAGGGTAAGGTTTGTAAGCTGCTAAAGTCAATTTATAGACTGAAGTAGGCTTCCCGTTCTTAGAACATAAGATTTGATTAGGTTATCAAGACTTATGAGTTTAAACAAAATGTGGACGAATCGTGTCTTTACAAACACATTAAGGATGAAAAGGTAGTTCTTTTGCTACTCTATGAAGATGACATTCTGCTGATTGGCAATGATGTTGGAGCGTTGTCGTCGGTCAAATTATAGTTGACCAAGTAGTTTGACATGAAAGACTTGGGTGAAGCTAATTATGTTCTCAGTATCCAAATATTTCAGGATAGAAAGAACAAACTAATAGCTTTATCCTAAGCGGCCTATATATATAAAATTCTCACGATGTATGCAATGCAAAATTCCAAAAGGGGTGGGCAACCGTCTAGGTCTGGACTTACTCTTTCTAAGAATAACTAGCCAAAGTCTGATGAAGAAAAAGACTACATGAAGAAGGTGCCTTATACTTTGACAGTGGGTAGTTTTATGTATGCTATGCTTTTTACATGACCAGACATTTGTTAGGTGGTCAGGATAGCAAGTAGATTTCAGTCGGATCTAGGACCAAACCATTGGGCTGCAATCAAGCATATTTTTAAGTACCTAAGAAGGACTTGAGGGTATGTGTCTGTATATTTGGGTGAGGATCTAACACCTCTAGGCTACACTGATTCAGATTTTCAATCTTCTCCGGATTTGAAAAGATCGACTTCTGGTTTTGTGTTTACTCTAGGCTGCGGTGCCATTGTTTGGAAAAGTGTCAAGCAAGATTGCACTTCTGATTTAACAATGCAAGCTGAGTATGTGGCAGCCAGTGATGCTTCAAAAGAAGCAGTATGGCCTGCAAGTTCCTTAGGGACCTTGAGGTAATTCTAGGTATGGATAAAACGGTATAGATGTATCGTGATAACATTATAGTGGTAACTAATGCTAAGGAACCAAGATTCACAAGAAGAGTAAGCATATTCATTAGAAGTATCATGTAATAAAGGACTTCATTGAAAATGATGCTGTATGCAAAATCACATTGAGGACAATTTAGTGAGCTATGGGGATGTGAGATATGTCAAATTTACTCACTTAGTGCAAGTGAGAGTTGTTAAAAATGATGCCCTAAGGAGTAAAATGTTGTAATAGGTTTTTGCAGATATTTTATCAATAAAGTGTTTATTTGTTATTCATGTACCAAATGTTGTCTTCTTTACATTCATCTCTGTTAAATATATGATAAGCAAACAAAAGTTTGAGACTGTCAGTCTAAACCTTTATGAATCATGCATATGATAGACAGATTATGTAGAAGATATGAATCTTAAAGGTGATGGTCTAAATCATAAGATTGGCAATCGAAGGAATAAAGTTGGACGCTTTGTTCATGTTAAAATTGTTAAGTTGTCTACATCTCTAACGGTGGCTTGTCTTGGAAAAATGGCTTGTCTTGGCCATTGGAGTAGGACTCCACAAGTATACACATTTGTACATTTTCATAGGTGACGATGTATTGGATCGAGGCATAAAGTTGAATTGATTTGGATTAACAATTCTGTTTGTGCAAATCAATTCACTTTAGACAATCATATGTGTTGTGTCTGAATCCTAGAATAACTAACGGGCTCGTTATCTTAACTTATGTCTTTTGATGTACCAAAAGGTGACATCCTAACTTTATGATGGTACACATATCAGTGTATTGGAGACATGACTCTTGATAGCATAGACTTGTTATTCATAGATATGGAATCCATAGCTCTTTTTGTAGAGTTAATGATATTCTTTTATATGTGTTTTCTTGTAATTGGAAGACTGGAGCGCTCAACTATTTGGATGCATAGGTGTAATCAAATGGTGTATAGTCTTTGGATAGTAAGTTTTCCAATGATGATATAATGAAATGTAAGATAAAAATAATCAAGAAAGTAATAGGGAATTTATCTTTAAGCTGATTATGAATATCTTATGCGGATACGACACGCTAAGATATGTCATGGACGCTTAGCTTACTTGAAGCTTCATAATTTGATATAGTTCGAGAGTGCAGCTCTAAGCCTTTAGCAGAGTAGCGTCAAAGTTGATAATTATAAAATATGTATATGGGATATTGTATTTTATAATTATCGAAGCTTGAACTATATAGGTCCATCAAGTCTCTCTTTGCTAGCTCATAATAAATCTTATAACGATACAACGTGCTTTTTCTAACAAATCGGTGACCCATATTAAATTATTAGATTGGCTGAAATTTGATAAGATCAAATAATTCATGTCTGTATATCGGTTGAATTAATTTTGTGAATTAATTCAAGATAAACATGTTGAATTATTAAGATAATATTTATTTTCTATAAGATTATCTAGATATGACATTTTTGATTTCTCTATTGAGTTATTTGAATTAAAACTGAAGCTCTATTTAAAGAATCTCGGATGGAAAATAAAAGATTCTCAGGGATCATATTATCGTAAGTTCCGCAAGCTGATGGATAAATTCAGACTACCAATCTAACAATTATCTTATTATGTGCTTCAAAAGCAATTTTCATTAAAGTTGATCTAGATTGAAATTTTTGAGCCATTCTCTAATAATGATTAACCCCAAGTCCGACTTCTATAATCAGGGGTGAGTTTTCTCAGTTGTTTAGATTAGTTGAGAAGTTTAAAGTGAGTACTCTACTATAAGAAACTCTAAAACTCTTTGAGAGCTATTGTTCACAATCAAGAACCTAAACTCTAGGTCTTCTCAATTGGTTGGAATGAGAGTTACCGGTGGAAGAGCTGTACGAAGTGTGCGCACTCACACTCCGATCACAAATAGAGAATAGTAAGGAAGATCAGTTGATTGAGGCTATTTTAGAATGTCTACCTCTTCACTGATTGCTAATGCTTTTCAGCATACAAAGGTTAGTAAGTTCTATGATTAATTTATATATATAACATGTTAAACTTGTGTTTTGAAAAATACTTTAATTCAAAATTTTTAAAATTTTACTACGTACTCGTTTTCCAACACCTCTGCCATAAATTAATGTTGAGATGATATTACAAATCATGAAGACTACTCATCAAGTTGGACAAATCAACAACATCTGATTTATAAATCAATAGTAAAAAGAGATCAAGAAACATACATATGGGACCTTAACAACTATCTCTAGAACTGTTCAAGGGTAGTGTCTGGCAAACATATTGTTTAGATTAGGATCGAAACCTACAAAATGCTTTCTAACTTGCTAGAATCTCTTTATAGTGTTGAAGACACTTAAAGTTTTTATGTACTTTATTATGTTTGACAATAGTTTTTTTAATGTATTTCCTATATCCGGTATCATTTTCTATATATTCTATTATATAATTGTATCTTGTTTTTAACAATGATGTAAAATAATATTAGAATAATAAACAATATACAATTATGATGATTTCTTTTCATACTATAAGATAATAGTATTAGACAAAAAATGCATTATTTATGATATAAACTTGATTCAAATTAAATAACATTGATTATTTTAATATTTTGTAAAGTTTCAAATAAATTTTAAGTCTTTCTTAAAATATCTATTTTTTTTAAATATCTATTTACGTACATTTTTATGGACATTATCTGCATATCAAAACTTCCACAATTCTATTAATACCGATATTTTGGTCATTGACTGTACGTTTACTTCTGACTATCCGTCAAGGTCGTATGCTGACAAATGCTCGCCAGACATATAAATTCACTCCACGTGCCAAAATTCGAGAAGGAACCTAACGAAAAGTACGGCAAAGTAACCGTGTGGAAAGAAGCTATGTGGTCATGTTTCCCGCCAAATAAAAGAGAGTAAGAAAAAGAAAGCAGAGAACTTGAACCCTAACCTCGATTGCTGCACTTTCAGAGAGAGGGAGAAGTGATGACGCCATCGCCGGCAATGGCAGCTTCCGATTCAGTTTCACAACCTTCGTCAACAGCTTCCGAGTCCTCTGGAAACGACAATATCCAGGTTCTGCTCTTTGATTTTTTTTTTCCCAATGGAAATCACGGATTTCATCTAGAAATGATACGAACGAATCTGACCCCAATGACTTTGAAGCGACAGCCTTTCTACGTTCTTCACAAAGCTTCGTCGCGAAATCCCCAAAGGACATGCGCTGCCAGGAGGATTGATCTCTCTCCGTCAAAACCGGCCGTCGCAAAACCCCAATATGACGCCCATAAAGCTTTTCATTCCGTTTGGTCCAAAATTCATTCCTCCATCAAGGTTTCTTCTATTATTTCCTTCTGTTTCCATTTTTTGTTCGATATGGCGGTCGAAATCCATTCATCTATGCCCCTGAAAAATTGCCGTTGTCTCACTTTGGACCTTTAATATCTGAATCTAGAAAATAATAGTTAGTAATATAAATAGTATTGTTGTTGTTTTTATAATCATAACTAGAGAATAGCAAATGACTGGTGAGACAATTTTGCAAGTTTATAGACTGTGAATGTGACGAATATCCCAAATTGAGGTTCGGACGACTAAAGTGAGAGAACTCTCATGGTTTGTGTGCATTTTGTTGCTTAGATGGAGTTCTGGTACAACAGGTGAGAAACTCATTTCCCCCTTTTTTTGTTTAACGCTGTGCCTAGGATGTCCTGAGGGATGTCAACAGCAATGTATTCAATGAAATACATTCCTGGGTTTGCCAATCCTTCCTTGCCATTACATCATCCGGACTGCCTACATTTGCTCAAGCAACTCGATCTTTTCCCATTGTTACTGATTTTACTTCCAAGCAACTCTTCACTGGATTTGTTCTCATCAGTAAGTCTCAATGTTCTCTTCTGTTTCTTTGCCCTACACCCGTGTAATGAAACCATAGTCTGTATGTTTGTCTTGATACTTAATGGTGGAAAGTCTTGATCTTTCTTTTCGTTTCTGTTCTTTTGTTTTCTTTTTTCCCCAGAAAACATGGAGTTTGTTGATGATTTACTGACGTTTGAAGAGCTTGGCCTTTTCTTGAAATCTCACGGATGTCATGTGGCTAACCTCTCATCAGTAGACTTTTCAACCAGAAATGGCGTTGGTGGTTGCCTGAGAAGTTTGTTGAGACAATTTTTAATGGTTACTTTGGATGTAAGCTTTATTCGGTCCAGCTGGAGAGCTTTTCTGTCCCTTGATCTATTTAGATGGAATGGAATGTAGTTGAAGCATCTCGAGTTTTTCTTTTGCTTTTAACATCGTTTTTCTTGCAGGCAGCTGATGTGTCCATCCTTGCATCATGGTATAGAGAACATGGAAACCACAATTCTCCAGTGGTCATAATTATAGATGGTATGGAACGATGTTCTCGGTCTGTCTTGTCAGATTTCATCCATATGTTGAGGTACTGTAGTGCAGCTTGCTATGATAGATGTTAACTCTGTGCTCAAATTTTATTTATTTTCTATTTATTTTACAATTTAGAATAAATATTGATACATTCTTTTTTAGGTCTCTCTCTCTCTCTCTCTCTCTCTCTCTCTCTCAACATCTGTGTAGTGCAGATAGTACATTTCTTGACATTTAGATTTGTTACGTGACTATGTCAATTTGACTAAAGTATTTCCTCGATGTGTGATGGTTATTGATGGTTGCTAGCCTTGAATGATCGCAATAACTATAGCTTTCTTCCTGGGAAAATGAAATTTGGCCAATTACTTTCGTTGCACAGGATCTTTCTCTCTCTCTCTCTCTCTCTGCCCCCCACCTAGTCTCTTGCATATTTATCCTTCCAAAATATCTCATTTGAAAATTGGGAATTGTTGTTGAAAATATGAAATTTCTTCATGTTGAACAATAGTTGGTTTTCATGCCAATTGATGCTAGAAGTACATTCAGTAGATAGTACGAGATGCTTTGTATTTGTGAGTAAAAGTCTACGGTATGCAGTTTCCACCTGATTTTTTTTTCTCTATGAATGGTTTTTGAAAATTCTACACTTCAGGATTTTTCATCTTGAACTCTTATAGCTTCCCTTATTTTGTTCATAGTTTTAATACCATTGTTTATTTCTTGTAGTGAATGGGTTGTTAAGATTCCAATGATTTTAATAATGGGAGTCACTACAGTAGATGCTCCAAGAAACGTACTTCCTTCACAAGTACTGCATCAACTATGCCCTAGTAAATTCATATTGGGATCACCAGTTGAGAGGATGGATGCAGTTATTGATGCTTCTCTAATGAGGTGGGGTTCTGGGTTCTGTATTGGTCACAAGGTTGCAGTTTTTTTGAGAAACTACTTCTTAAATCAGGATGGAACATTAACATCTTTTATCAGAGCTTTAAAGGTTTGTGAAGTATCATGTTATTGTTGGCTGTGCCATGTGGCTTCTCATACGATGTATTTATTTTGTCATGACATCTGGCTGATATCATATTTTGGAACTTATTTTTCAGATGGCATGTGCACAACATTTATCCATGGAGCCTTTGAGCTTCATACTTGGTTTACTTGCTGAAGAAGACAATGAGGTAGCTTCTATGGACGTTTCTTTGCTTGTTCATAATTTATTTATCCGTTCTTCCCTTTGATTTGTTAAAGCTTCCCTAGGTTTGTTACTTGGATAATCACCATCTTTCTCGAGCAATTAGATGTGCAAGTTTAAATTTTTCATGGAATTGAGAAGACACAAATGGGAACCCGTTTTTTTTCCAATGGGAGAGTTTGTCAATTTGCTTTTCCCTTGTAAATAAAGTAAATCCTTGATAAAAATTCTTTAAACCTGACCTTTCCTTTCTTCGCTGCTCTCCGGCTTCTGATTTTCTCCGAAATTCTAATTACTCTTTGCATTCATTTATTTTTACCTTGAACGGATTTGGCCCTTGTAGGATTTTCAAAGTAAGAGACTTACTTTATCGTCAAAAGTGGAATCACAAATAGATGGTAAATTGACTCGTGGTTTGACAGAATTGATGCACTCTCAAAAGTGCTGGAGTACAGTTGTTATGGTTAGATTTCAGATTCCTTTCTTTTCTTATGCTTGTAAAAAGTTCAAATTTTCTATGACACAATAAGCTTGTGCACTTTCTCAGTTTTACAGTGTATGAATCTATGTTTTCTTTTGTTTTGGACATCTCTGAGCTACTATTGCTATTATATGAATCGTTGGAGCTTTAATGTATGACTAATCACTTTTATATAGCTTAAGCAGCCACATCCTCTTAACATTTCCTTGCAATTCTTCTTTTTCTGTTTGCAAACCCTTCTTATGGCAGTGCTCTTTGTGTGGTCTGCTATACAAAATGTTTCGGTGAGAAGCCCAATAATATAATGAATTGACTGGCATTTCATTTGTCTCCTGCTGCCTGTAAGAATGTGCTACAAGGAAGAGAGTGAAAAGCTTTATGTAGCAATAATTTTCTTTAACTTCCCTTTCTGGTTAACAGTTTTATCTACCTCTGAGATGTCATGCAAAATTGGAGATGTTTTGAGTTGATTTCTAGACTTAACATGATAGTTTCTTTTTGTTCCACCAAATTTGTGCTTCACTGACAAGATGTTCTTTTCAACTGAGATAGCACAAATTCAATATTGTTCATATTTCTTATACCTACAAAGTGTGTCGCAGTGTCTATATGAAGCTGGAAAGCATAACAAAGTGCAACTGCTAGACTTATTTTGTGAGGCACTTGATCCAGATATTTACAGCCCCATGGCTACTGGTAATCAAACTAGGTCGGGAAAAGGTTTTGAAATATCTTCTTCAAGCGATCACTTTATGGCTGGAAAGAATTTGCGAAAGGGTGGTCCAATTCATCAGGCAATTCAAAAAGTGAGGTAGGTTATTTGGTAAGAAGGAAACATAACTGCATGTGTCTCCAATATTACCGTGTTGTAACCATCAAAAACTTTTAATAAGCAGACTTTATTAGGAAAGCCTAGTTTTACAGTTACGAAGTTTGACATATGCACTAGATAGTTAATTGAATTCAGTTCAGATGAGTATTACTTATGCTGCTTCTCAAACGATTGCAATATTTCTTTATTAATGTTCACGGAAGAGAGGGATGGAAAATTGCTCTTATTTGCAATTTGTTCTGACAAAATCAAATCATTGTGTTTATTTGATAACAGTCCTGCCTAAAAAGGGGTAACCACCCAGCGTCTAATTCATTTTAATTTAAATTATGCTGGATCTTTATGCCATGGATTTAAATCAGGGATCTTCCAACAGCATCGCTTTTTCAATTGCTTAAGAGTTGGGAAAATCTCTCCATGGATATCCTTGAGGTATGATAACTGCTCCTGAAAGGTTATATATAGATTGAAGATTTCTTGAATTGATGACCCAAATATTACTAAGTGAACTCATGTGATGCATGTTAGGATGTATCCATATGTTATGCCACTGTGTGTATGTGTTATGTTTAATCTACGTCTTGTGCATATATGAAAAATTGCTCTATCAAAATGAATCAAAATGACCTCTATCGAAATGACCTTTTTATATATAGGGAATTACAATAAATATCCTATTGCATTCATTTCCCTTACTTTCATCAACTCCTAGCCTACAGATGACTGAGTTTTTCCAGTCTCCTTTTATCCAAACTCGGAGATATCTATGCGGAATGGCAGACTATTTTGCATGATAATTGTGAACTATTTATCTAGGGTTCGTTTGGTAAATAAATTCGAATTAGTGATTTGATTTGAGTTAGTATGATTTGAATTAGGATTTGAGTTTGTGATTTGAATTGTTATCCGAATTGACGTTTGGATGTGCATTTAAGTTTTAATCTGAGTATGGAATAAAATTGGAATTTGCATTTGGAGAGATAGTAAAAATAGTTTTTAATTTATCAAGAAATCTAATAAAATCTTAATGTTAATGATCCTAAAAAAAATGCAATATGGATTTTAATTTATTCCCCTCTTCATTAGAAACAAAATGAAAAAAGAATCATCTTAATTGGATGACAAATGAAGAAGTTATGATTTTTTCTCCTCAAATATAGGAGAGAGAATTTTAGATTTTACTATAGTAGAGGTGTCCGAGTATCAAAAGTTCAGGGGGGAATCTGAAACTCTGAAAACTTGGATTCTTGATACTCAAAGGATTCGGATTTTGAGGAAAACATATACTTGTCCAAAGGATTTCTAATACTCGAATACAAATTTGAGTCCAAAGAATTCAAAGAGTTCTCGAAACAAGCAAGCCCCTAATGATTGCAAAGGACTTGAGGCTTATATTTGTTGCACTTCATGAGCTTCAGACAATGTTAACCTGTATTACTTTTTGGTACCGTGTCTATCTTATGTTTTTTGTTTAGCTTATTTTACACGTTTTAGAAGAATGATGGTGAAGTACTTGACAATTTTTTTTTTTGGTTGTTTCGTCTCTAATTTTTCTTTTTGTTGGGGGGCTGGGGAGGGGTGATTGGTGTGGCATGTGTGAAAGGTACAAGTCAATTAGATAGTCACTTTTAATGTGCTTTATGTAGGTCCATGAGAAAGTGAAGGAACTGCAGCGTATGATGAAATTTGAAGAGGGAAAGAGTTCGAAGCAGGATTTTACAGACCTTGCCAAGTAATATTGTGTACCATCGTGTGTGTGTGTTGTGTGTGTGTGTGTGTTTTAACATTTGTATTGGAATAATCTCTCATGTTTTCTTCACATTTTACTTTTCGTCTCATTATGTAAACTGCTAGATCTTAATGTCGGCACTGATGTTCATGCTCTAACGTAATCGGTTTGTCCTCACATTGATGCTGGAAGGAAAAAGAAATTCGCTTCTGTTTTTTCTTTGAAACTCTAGCGTGTCCTTTGCATACAATTTAGTACAATTGATAATAGAATCTGTTAGAAACAAGAACTATATGAGTAAAACGTAAAAAAAGGAAAGGGTTATTATGTTGCATGTGATGAGTTCTAGTGTCACGCCCAAACCCAATACATTCCGTCTTCACAATGCTTTATTTGAGTGGAACTACAAGTTGAAGGCTGCAATTCTAAGAATTACAAGTATAATATGACGCTTGCGTGCGCTTGTTTTTTATTTGTATTTAGGCGTGTTAATTCCTACGTATTTAAATAGGTGCCATTGCGTGCATGTGACAGGAGGCACGCATCCCAAAGTCCAGCGAATGTTAAGGAATTAAAAACAATAAATGATAAAGCTGCTACTCTAATCACTACCATGATCAGGTTAATATACTGGTGTTGTTTGGTACAATCTGGTTTTATGATCTCTCGTTACCATGATCTTATATAAACGTATTGAGCGTCAACGGTGCTTTTATACAGATTCTTGATAATTATCCTTCAGAACCTTCTATTCTTATCGGTAGTTTTTTTGTTTGTTCATATTTCTGTGTGAAACAGGGATTTCATGAAACCTGTTGAGTGTGTTCCTTGTCATGAAGTTGTTTGCTTTAAGGATGTCGAGAAACTTAAATTGGTGAGCATTCTATAACTTGATCACAGCTCAATACTTTCAGTCAACTTACTCGTTATTGTGACTTGGAAGTTTTCGGGTAGTGCCATGATTCTTGATGGTATCCCGAAGTGTTTGCAAGTGCTATCTTATACTAATTATGCCATCATGATGGATCATGCTTGTATGGTTTCATCTATGCACCACATTTTGTTCCATGCCGTGGAAAGCTCTTTTCAAGTGTGTTGACGGGGTGTTCTGTAAAACCTGAAACAAATGTAAAATCCAAAACAAAAGTCCAGCTTATCATTCTCCCTAATTTTTAAACCTTTTCCTGATTAATTATAGAACATGGGAACTTATTGTGGTATTGAATGGGTCCGAATTGTACCTTTGGGCATGAGCTTATTAAGTCATTATGCAGTACAACACATAGAATCCGTGAAGGGTTTTATTTTGCTAGAGGGTTGAACTGGCAAACAGATTTTAGGATTTTTTTTAATATAAATTTTCTTTATACATAAAATTGTGGATGTTCCCTGATTGACATGTTGGTCTAGACGTCCATGAAAATTCTGTACGTCTTCATAAAATATGAAAATTGGTTTTCAAATTCTGGGTGCATGTTCAAGGAGTACAAATGATTTGCAAGCATCAAAGAGTTATATCTTGCTTTCAAAACTATACTTATGATCCCACAACTGATTGTTTCATTCTTTTTGCAATGAGCTTATGTTTCTTATTCTGGAATGGCTATTGTTAGAAGTATTAGATAAGAAATCTTACTCTTTGAAGCCTTATCCTGTCCATTGCAGCTAAGTTTTTGTTTTGAATTTGTTTTTCTAGCATATCTGTTAGTTTGCAGTTGTCATTTTAGAATAAGAATATACTTTTTGTTTATCATACTTTTTTACTTCTCATTGTTCTTTAGGCTTTAATTGGAGACCCAAGAAGAAGGATTCAAATCGACCTTCTAGAATTCCATAAGTTCCTGCGGTGTAATTGTTGCAACAGGAATTGCAATATTCCATTATCATCCATGCCTGATACCTCAATTATGTAAGTACATATCCGACATATGCATAAGGATTATTTTGGATTGTGACTGAAATTGACCATTGAGAATTTTTCTATCAAGGGCAGAAATTTTCCCTGGATTCTCTTTTATGGATGCATTGGGTTTAGCATAAGCATTTCATTATTATTTTCTTTTTTCTTTTTTTTTTGAATCTTGAGCACAAAATCTTCGTTTCTTGCAATTTACATACGAGCTCTATCATCTTTGATCCTCCTGAAAACTCTTTCATGGCACCGTGGGGAGGATCATGTGGTAGTTGCTTCCTTACATTTTTGTGGTGACCTTGGGGCTTTGTTGTTTATGACTTTTAATCTACTATATTTAGAAATGTAAAGCGCCACACCGATATGCATCCTGAGATCCATTTTCTTCATTTTCTTTGGTAGGAGTATGACTTTTTTTAATCATTTTCTGAAGAATTATAGGGCGTGCAACTAGAGCTGGATATGTAATATGATACGTTCATTTTATTTGTAATTCCTAATATGGTCGCTAGTATGCGTTGCTGACTTGGAAAAAAAAAAAAAAGAAAGAAAAAGAAACAAGAAAAGAAACAAGTTTAAAAGTTGCTATAAGTGTTTGTCCCATGTTTTTAGGTATACACTGGCTCAGGAGCATGGCGATCTTATCAATCTTCATGACTGGTTCCATAGTTTCAAAACGATTGTGGTTAATTCTAGTACAAAAGGAAAACAGCGCAAGGGGAAACAGTCACCACTCCCAAAGAAAAGGAAGGACACAAATGAAAAAGAAAACAAGAGTGAAACCTCAATGCAGTATCCTACTCTGTTCTTGATTTTTAAATCTTTGCATGGCTTCTTTGCATTTAGAATTTCATTCTTTTCTCCATACAGATGGGGAGAGGCCATCTTAGCCTCATACATATTAAATTACTTGTAGTGTTCAGATACGAGGAGAACTTGTCTTTTTCTGGTGCTGGACAATAGATCAGTTAGTTTTTAGTTAAAGGACCAACAACTTTCCTTTTGCATGGCTCAAGACAGCCAACCAAAAAGCTAGGATCACTTGGATCTTGTAGGATCAACCAGTGATTCTATCCTATATTTCAGACTAGGAGATGCTCAACTATATTGCTTTCAATGCGTACTGCTTAGCATCAATCAATGTACGCTGTGTAGCTGTGTGCGCTATATTTTTGCTTTAAGAGCTTGTTTGGTTGGAGGAAAAAATGGGAAGAGGTGGGGATAAAGGGATTAATAGGAGGATTTTGAAATATTTTTTTGGTGGGAGAGACGAGAATAGAGAATGGAGTTGGTGAAAGGTTTCAAATCCTTAGATATTCCTCAACTTTAATATTTGGAGTATGGAGAGTTTGAAGCAGAAAGTTCATACTAGAAACCTTAAAACAAAGGTGCCTCCTTTTTATTTTCCTTCTTTAAACTTGATTCAGAACACTGGTACTTTCCAAAAGCTTCGGGCTTCATTTGTACTTATTGACCTAATGAGAGGGAAACAAGAGAGAATTCAGGTTAAATGTACCCTTTTAAGTTTGTGTTATGCTATGCATTTTTGTTACATGTAAATATCTGTGCGTGCCTGTTCTCCAATTTTTAAATGTGCGTGCCAGTGAAAGGAAGTTTCGCATAGAGATCCTTGACTTGATTGTTTACAGAGCACGATTTTGCAGGGCAGTAACGGAACTGCAGATCACCGGACTGATTCGGATGCCCAGCAAAAGACGCCCTAATTTCGTGCAGAGAGTGGCCTTTGGCCTCTAAGCGGATCAAGTTTTGCTTCTTCCATTTTAACTGTTCATCCCCATTAGTTTCTTCTCTTTCTACACTGATGTAAATGATATCTTAATGAATTACTTAATTTTTATCAGTGTAATGAACCATATCTTTATATGATTGAACTAGGATAATAAAAATCCCCCTACACTTTAGTGAAGTAGATATACATCAACGACCAATACCCAAAATTTTATAATCTAGGAATGAAAAAGGTTTCTCACCATATTGGCTATTATTCATACCTTGCATTTGTCTATTGACTACATAGAAAAAATCTCTTACCAACTCATGTTAGGGGCGTAAAAAAAACCTGCTAATTCAAAGCATCCAATCCAAAACAAATACAAACAAAGCGATCGTTTTTGTTTTAATTGTTTTTGTTTTAATTTTGGATAATTTGTGTAGTTTTAAGGCAAATATTTTAAGTGGCTGGGTTTGTGGTTTCAAAAGCAAACCACCCAAATTGTCTATTAAACCATCATAATATATAGTTTTTGTTTTTAAAATATTTTTAATATAAGAATTTTTATTATTTTTCTATATAGATTATTATTCATTAGTCATTAAAAGTTTTGCACATATGAGATGCACTTTTCTACACTCTAATTAACACTTTCCTCTAATCACTCATCAACGTCCAAAAAAAAATCACATTAAATAACTAACATATACAATGAAAACTAACTCATTGAATAAAACCCTAGCCTTTCCCATCCAGCTACCAACAATTCCTCTGCATCAACTCTTCTCTGCATTGTCGTTGGCCTACTCGCCACACTAGCACTGTCACATCTCTCTATCGATGACCTAACTTACTACGGTATCAATAGATATTAATAGAAAAGGTTTACCGACACAAATGAAAAGCTTCAATTCAAATTTAAAATTTAATTGTGTTGTTTCGTGTAAGTTGTATTTTTTGTTGTTGGCACACTGATTTGTATTATTATGACTTTTATTTTGGTTTTTGGTTTGTATTATTATGATTTTTTTTAGTTTGATTTTTTATTTGTATTAAAAATTTGAAGTGTAAATTTTCAAACATTTTATAATTTTTGTTAAATATTAATTTTTTTTTAATTTTAAGCCCAAACCGCCCAAACTGTTTATAAATAATTTGGTTTTGTTTAATTTATAAAAAAAATCAAACCTCTCAAAAATTAAATTTTATTTTTGGTTTGTCAGTGGTTTAGAGGAAAAAAATAAAAAATAAAAAACCACCCGCAAACAGCCCTAACTCATTTTTCGGCTCTAATGGTGAATTATTATAGGCACCAATCCATTAGCTGCCAATAAGGCTAAAACAACAGAAAACACAGAAGATAGTGCCCGGATTGTCTATAAACTGCCTAGGCTTTTTATTTTTTGGGTGTAAGCTTATCCCAAGAACTCTTGAGGACACTTTCAAGTCCATCACAGGAAACACATGAAAAATAAATAATAATGTGAGATATTAAACAGCAAGTTTAAGCAGGTTCAAAACCTCCCAACACTACCTTTACTGGAAATGCATTCAACTTTTGCTGTGCAGTAGAAGTTTGCAGTCTATTTTAGTGAGAAAATTTACAGATGCAAATATCAAAGAGAATTCCAAATTAGTAACCTTATTCTTCATTTTACGCGATTGAACTATATGTACATTAAATCGAAGTATATTAAAAGTGGGTGCCCTCAAGAATCTATTCCGCATTCTGGCCAGAACAACAAGTCAAACTGAACCTGCTACAGAGGATCAATTTCTCATATCTGTTTCAGCAGTCTTAGTATCACCATTTGGAGAGGCAATATTGACAGTAGTGGTTACAGCAGAATCGTTAGCGTCGCCATCACTCTGTAATTAGCAGATATAAGAAAACGCAAGGAAAAAAATGGGGTGGGCAGGAAGAGAATATATTCATCTTTGAGAGCATTTTAGAGAATTTAAACTACATTAAGGGATATACCTGCTCAGTCTCCTTTACTGAAGCATCCTGGACATTGCCGTTCAGAACTTTGGAAAGATCTCTTAAGATTCCCTGCAAAGTTGAACCTCCCTAGTAAGATCACTTACGGAATCTCCACAACTACTTTACCAAACGCGTATAATTGATTACCTGCCATGAAAGGTATTAGCATCACTTAAGATCACTGAGCTGTAGGGCTCAGGAATAACTCAAGTTAGTTAAGAATATGCCACAACGGCAGAGTCTTGGTGCGATGAGGGAAAGAATGCAAACAACCTCAACACTCAAATGTTGGACAATGAAATGAGGAATTGACCCACTGCTATACGCTCTTCCTAGTTCCTATATGCAGTTGGTAACAGATCCTATTGCGCATACAAGTTTTTACATGAACTGGAAAAAGAAAAAAAAAAATTGATGCAAAAGAAAAAAAAAAATTCAACAGGTAGTGTGTGTGTGCGTGTGTGCGCATTGAAGAAAAAAAAAAATCAACAGGTAACGTGTGTGTGTGTTTAAAAGCAAGTAACAAGGCACTGCCATACAGAACATTTTATTCGATATTCGTCATCTTTTCATTTTTTTGTTACTCTGCACTTTGGTGATAATTAATACATAAACTTGTACGGTGTCTAAATATAATCTTGTATGGTGTCTAATAGAGAATCACAAAGCTTCCACAAATTAAATTATGATGCCTCCTTGCTATTTTGATTTAAAACTGATTAGCAAAGCCATAGTTTAGCTAGTTACTTTCTTTTGGCAAGGCAAGCAAGTTAAAATTAAATAACTGAAAATATTCATCACGTTGACCACAACTTCAACAATGGAACACAAGGAGTCTGCAGCGTAGCTTAGACTTGGCATCATGGACTCATAATCAGCACCTCAACTTATTAATAACTTGACAAAGCAAATAAAATTACCCTCAAGAACAAAATTGCAGAGATGTACTATAGTTTGATCTGATGTGCATACTGAGTCAAAATTCCTATTATAACTTCCCAAAGAAGCAACAAGTTACAGAAGATAATCGTTTAATCAACTCCAATAAAATCCTGAAAGATATGTTTTTGTCAACAACCATAACAAATCAACAAAACACATAACTACAATATCAGAAGTACCAATCGATAATCTTCATGGCCACGAGTTATTATATATTTATCTAGTTTAAAAAAGAACATAAAAACTGGAACAACAAAAAACTTCAATACTGTACAGACCTTGTTGGCCCACTTCAGCCCGCATGCATTACACAATGTCCTTGGACCAGCTGGCCCACGACGCATCATTGGTGTGGACTTTGAACCTATTCCGCAGTGTGCACACCTGCACAAAGCATTAGGCAAATATTTCAGTAGTCAGACCTCAGCATCTGTCATTGAAAACAAAGACATAAGTCTGTACTTGTTACCAAAATTAGCTGGTCATTGCAACATAAAGTTGAAGAGCACTACAGAAATCATGCGTAACCTTAACAAATAAAGTGCATAAACAGAGGACTCAAAAATCAATATAATGGTATCCAGATTTAACATAAGTTAGTATCCCTAAGAAGTCTATTGAAACTCACGAAGTTTCCTGCATGTTCTCATCTTGTCCTGAGCCAGGGGTTGCACAAGCAGACAAAGCTGAGCCCAAATCTTCTGAACTAGTCTTAGACGATGTAAACTGCCCCTTCTTACGCTGCATCCTGAAAGAGCCCATATACACATTTAAAAGAGTCTAGAACGAATACAAGTTTGGCCATTGTTCGAATATAAATTCCAAGGACTTCAAAGAGAAACGGGAATTTAACTAGAGTTCTCATGATACAAACTAAATCTAGTCTGTAAGCATTAAAGCATGCAAAATTGAAGAATGAAAATTTCATATTTATTTTACAGTTTCCTGAGTACCCTCGGCATTTATATGGCCCGCTGTTTAACCTGTTAAACCCTTCTATAGAAAGGGGGGCAATGCTAAATTTGTGAAGTTCAAATTTTTAATGTACAAGGCCCCATGCATGACATCAGATTTTTGTTTGGCAGCAACAGTTATCTAAAAGATTGAATTTACAACGACCTTTAGTTATAAGGATTCCAACATTGTGATTACCATGATTATCAACCAGACAAAGTTAGAGCAAGCTTTTAATCTATATTGGTTTTGTCTCATCTTAGCCCAATAGAATAGAACCAGTATGCAGGCTCAAAATTGTTTTAAATTCCTTTCAGCTCAAAGTGGAAAACATAAGCTTAGCAGGACAGCATGTGAAAAAAAATGGAATACCTCATTGCAACTTCTTTACGGACTGTGTAACGAATTTTTTTATCAAAACAACGCTCTTTTCTCTTCTCCCGGAACCGATTTAAAGAAGCAGCTCTTTGCGGTTGAATTGGCTTTGCAGCAAATTGACCCATACCCTAGAGGGAATATGAATACAGTAGGGAGGTTAAACAACTATGCACATTCTGAAGTCAGAGTATGTTTAAACTAACAGCAATTTGGCAGCAATAATTGAAGGAGACATATCTTTAACTTCTCTCCACAACTCTCACTTTCTGAGACAACAAGTGGGAAAGAAGTTTAACACAAACTCACAATCTCCCTTCCCTTCTCCATTTCTACTCCAACATTAAACATCCAGATTGTAGAAACTTCAAAGATTCTTTCCAATTCATTTTCTTATTTCCTTCTCTCAATCCAACCACAAAGAGATGACATATGTGCACCCATACCCTTTGGCCAATAGGAGTTGTTCCCATCGCAGGTATACCAGAAGGGATCTCATATCCACCCAAAAGTAACAAAACTGCCTGCACCTGTAAAGGCGAAACATTGAACAGCATGAAAATCCCTCCATATTCTAAAGCACTTAAAATGCCAACATTGGTTCACATAAGACATTATTAGACAGCAAACCGCTCCATGACACAAATTAACAAAACCTGCTTTAGTTTACTTCATCGTAACCCATTATCCATAGGAAGTTCTTTCAATACAATGAACATCTATCTAGAGAGAAGCTCATTTATTTGAAAAAATGAATTCTAAACCTAAAGTACTAACAATAACAGCTACAAAATCTTTCAATTTAAGATAAACTCACTCCAAATCACTGATTTGTTATGGGAGAACAAGTTTAAAAGTACAACACTCAAAAGTCCTTCAAAAGTCATATACATTAAAACCATCTCATTAAAACTAACTACTTAATTGATAGCAAATGAACCAACAAGAAATGCACAAAAATAACCTACCTTTTTCAGGCGAGAATGCAAACATGAACAACAGACAGTTCTACATAAAACTAATGGAAACAAATTTAGAGAGAGAAAATCCTCCTCCTCAACATACTACCGTACAAATTTAAACCCACTCAACCCAATGGGCGACAGCAAAAAAAAAAAAAGTCATTACCTTGTCGGGTGAAACGGCGTCGAAAACGTAAACCTCGCCCTGGAAGGAGAGAGTGAGCTGATCGGAGTCTCCATTCTCGGCAACCGGAGCATAATCGTTCCCACTGGGAACGTAGAGAACGTTCGAAGGAACACCCTGGACGCCGTTCATGGCCGCCGCGGCGGCGTCCTCAAAGCGGATCTGAGGGTTGTCTATGGACTCCTCGCCGGCAGGCACGTCGTCGTCGTCGTCCTCGACTTGGCCGCTTTGCATGTTGGTGTTCGTCGCCATGACAGCTCTTCCGTACATTGACGCCTGTTGATTAGGTTCCGGCATTTGAATATCCAACTACATTCGATCACCCAAAGGGGAAACAAATCCCTAAAACTCCACGACCAACAATCTCAGTTTGAAGAATAAGAGACAAAGAAGAAGCTAGGTTTCACAAATTGGGGGGGGAAGAAAAATTAAACGGAAAACATAAATTGGAAGAAAAGAGGAAAAAAAAGAAAAAAGAAAATTTGTTGGTTTGAAGGGGAAATTGAATATTTTAGGTTTTTGGCAATTGAATGGAATATAGGCGGAGGATAAGGGAAGAAGATGGGGGACCATTGGGGAAAAATGACACTAAAATTTGGAACAATTACGTCAAGTGCCACTGATCAAGCGAGTCTCTGTGCCTAATGGAGAAGTCGAGTAAGCTGGGAGCGCGAAGAAGCTCTCTCTCTCACGCACGCTCTTCTCCTTGGGACAGACGACAAGAGAGTAGTGGATTGTGTGAACTTTGTCTTGTGGAAGTGTCTTTTAGGGATGTTTGATAAACAACATTAGAGGACGGTAGTTTGAAAAGTGATGGGAATCAATTTTTTTGGTTTATAAATAATATAAACCTCCTATGTGGTTGTTCAGTTCAAATTGAGCAGTTTGGTTAAAACTATACATTACTGTTTGGCCCAATATAGTCCAGGTCAAACATAAGTCCACCAATAGTTATGAGCAATTCTACCCTATTTCCTTTCTCAGTTTGCTGCCTCCTCTATTCTCTCAACCCTAGCAGCATTTTTTCTCTTCTCAATTAAGTGCCTCTGATCTCTCCTTCAGCGCCTCTAGTCTCTCTTATCGATTGAAACCCTAAAATTTTCTCTGCCTCTTCTTAAACTTTTCCTCCTTGCATGACTGCTTTGCTCTCATGAGAGAGAAGAGCCCCTATGAAAACCCATAAAGATCGATTTTGGTTTTCGGACAGTGGTTCTTTCTTCTCGATTCAAATCCTAATTTCATCGAAGTCACCTGTTGTTTCTTCTCACTCGCTGCCCCTAAAAAAACCCACGAAGATTAACACAAGTCTTCTTTGGGTTCGTTGCATTCGAAGAGAAAAAAATTCGCTCGTGACAAAAGGCAATTGGTATTGATTCTAACCCTAATATCATCTCTCCTCTTCTCAGATTGTTACTACCCATGAGAAAAGCCATTAATCGATCTCATTGTCCATCAATATTCATCCTCTCTAAAGAGAAATAAACCTCTCTCACTTGTACCTCTTTTGCTGATTTTTTCCATTTATGTCCCGTTACTCACCACGTCTTTCCTCCATTCCACAAAACGGCACTTGTTCTTCGGCCTCGTCCTCAAGCCTCCAGACTTATTTCTCCTTAATTCATCGGATGCACAACATGTAAAGGCCAACCTAAAAAAACCTTCGGCGGCCCTCCAGAGTAACATTGCAAGGCGAGTAAAATCTCATCCTTCTTATGGCAAAAGAAAAGGCTCTGTTGGTGAAAAAACTCCATACTGATCTCGGGTTGCTAAAGGAGTCCTCCCTCTCCTCTAGTGGTTCAAATTTGGTACCTTTCACATTTCTATGCCTAGCTCTTGTTGTTATTGACACTCTTAATGTTCCTCTATCTATCTGATTTGTTGTTTTCAATTGGTTCATTACTGATCTTTGAACACTTTCGTTTTGTTGTATTGTTGTTTTTGCTATTGTTGGTGATCTGTGGACATTGTCGTTTATCTAACTCCCTTTTTTTTCATTTCACACCTAATTCTTGAACACTGTTGTTTTGTTAAAAATCATCGTGCTTTCTTATATGTTTGGTGATATGTAGATATTGTCGTTTTGAGCTCATCTTCTTCCATTTGATTTGCTGTTTATCTAGTTCCGTTCAATCTTTACACACTGTCATTTTAATTAAGGAAATTGTCGTTTGTTCTATATGTTTGGTGATCTGTGGACACTATCATTTTTATCCCATTTCGTTTTTGTTCATTGTATCTAATTTGTTGTTTTGATCTAGTTACTTGTGATCTTTCAACATTGTCGTTTTTGAAAGAAAAAAATGTTGTCGTTTTTGCTATTTTTGGTGATATGTAGATATTGTCGTTTTGAGCTCATGTTGTTCCATGTTCTTTGTTGTTTATCCATTGCACTGCTGAATGTTGAAATTGTCGTTTTGCTCAAGGAAATGTTGTTGTTTCGTCTATGTTTGGTGATCTATGGAAATTCTCATCTACGTTCGATTTCGTATAAACTCGTTGTATTTGATTTGTTGTTTTCATTTGGTAATTACTGATCATTGAACACCATTGTTTTTCAAATGCATTTGTTGTCGTGATGCTATTTTTGGTGATCTATGGATATTGTTGTTTTCAACTCATGTCGTCCTATGTGCTTGCTGTTTAATTCAAGTCCTCTATTATGTCGTTCCTAGAGCTCCTCTTTTTAACTCTCAGCAGTTTGTAACATTGAAGCCCCTTTCTGCTATTTGTAAGAAATGTATTACTTTGGACACATGGTTACCACAAAGAGGTTTTGAGTGATAGGTAACTGTAATAGGCTATGATGAATGTTGGCATATTGAGTGATATTGTTTGCTGCTTGTTAAATGTGTCCCTCGGCGCTAAGTTGCTTGTTTACAGTTGGTCTATAGGTAGGCGTTCCTTTATTCTTCTCTTTTATGTATTGTCATATGTTTATGACCAATGACGTTACCCTAGTAGCATATGGTGCCGAGAGGATATGCTCGAGCACAAATGAGACATGCTCATACTTATGCCACTGAGCCTGTGAATTTTTTTCTTTCTTCAAGTTTAAATTCTGTATGAACTGAAACATGTTATAAATTGTTTGACATACAAAATAATTTTTTACCATATAAAAGCAAATGTCTAGGAGCAAGCAAGACTCCATTGCTTGGACTACGGAGAGAAGCGAGTTATTGATTGGACTACTTTAGGACCTTATTAAACAAAGTGGAAAATGTAAGCTTACTAAGAAACTTTGTGAGTCTTAGGCAGCCTACTTGACAACATATTTCAATTATCCTGTAACGCCAACCCAAATTAAACATAAGAAAGAAAATCTGCAGAAAGAATGGGATTTTCTTAAAACTTTAGATGGTGTGACATGGTTAGGGGTCAATCTTGAGAATGGTGAGTTTGATTTCTCTACGGAGTATTGTCTAAAACTAATTAAGGTACATAGCGCGTACTATGTTTGCAGGTGGATAATTATTTCACAAACATCCAAAAAAGTAATCTAATTTAAATTTATTTAAAATTTTGTCTCTCTAGAATAATGCAAGAGCGGCAAGGTATCTCAATAAAGATGGATATCCGTCTTTCAAGATATTGGATTCCATTTTCACTCATTCTATAGCTTTAGGTTCCACGGCATTTGGTATTACTTCATCGTATGCATCGATAACTGAGCACTTTCCAAAGGATGATAACCATATGGACACTCCTGCACTAGAAGACCACCAAATTGATGATGTGGTCAATGATGTCAGGAGTCAATTGAATCACTTGCACTCAACCTCTTCGAATGGCACTGGAGGAATTGGTGTAACCTCGCAAAGTGTTGGCAAGAGCAAAAAGAAGACGAAGGAAACTGATGACGAAGAAAATTGGCTGAAGATAATGGCATAGGTGATCATTGATTAAAAAATGAAGCCTAATGCTTAGTTCGCCAAATGCATACACATTCTTACAGAAATGGGATAAAAACGGGCCGTGAGAAACTGAGGCTGTAAATGGTACTAAAAGACAACATTGGATTACAGACAATGTTCTTAGAGAATGATAATGATGCCGATTGTAGACTGTTAATCAAAGAGTATATGTTGAAGTAGTTTTCATGTGTACTAATCGGCTTTGCTTATTTTTATCCTCTATATCATATTAAGAGACATTGTTTGATTTTTTTCATTTATTTATGCATTGGTGACTGTAGTTGTAACAATTTTTCGTAAACGAGATGATTTGTAAATTGTTCAACTATTGACATTAAAAATTTGTTGTTGTACTATACAGCACATTGTTCTTTCATTTCTAGTTATATTGTTAAATGCATTTGTTTAATTTTTTATAGAGATAGTTGTCCATGATGGACACTAGATATTGCATATCTACCGCCTGGAATAATGGCGAAGGCTCGATAGGTATAGATGGTGATGATTTCCTTGCGCTCGTTGTTGCTTATCTTGAGCAACGAAGCGAGCTTATAGGCCACAAAGAAGTCTTATGCACAAGTCCATATTAACAGGAAAAATGAAGATGTTGAAATTACTTAACAGGCATGAAAAACAGTTGCATGGCAAAGTGAAAATGACACGCAACTAATTTTTAGCCTTAAGTCAAATCTTAGAAGAACACACAAGCTTGCTTTCTTCTAACGATGTCAACGTGAATGAGAAACTCATGACATTTTTGCACATTGTGTGCCATGCCATATCGACCTGAGAAGCACAAGATCATTGGCAACACTTGGGGGAGACAATATCTCGCTGCTTCTTGGAGGTTTTATCGGCAATATGTTCATTACGATATCGATTTATTATACCCCCAAACTACAACAAAACACCAAAGCTTATTCGAGACAATCGAGAAAAGTATTCAAATTACTTCATTGTAAGTGTAAACACTTTTTAAAAAGCATATCTAGTATAACAAAATACACTACTAGTAGTAATCTTTATTTTATTTAGTCATGTGTAGGTGCAATTGATGGTACACATGTTCAATGTATATCGCCATCATCTCAGCAAGCAAAATATCAGAATTGAAAGGGGTTGTTGTCGTTTAACGTGTTAGTAGCATGCTCATTCGATATACAGTTTACCTACATGCTGTTCGGATAGGACGGTTCCGTACACGATTTACGTGTATTGCAAGATGCGATACAACATCATGCATTTCCAATTCCACCAGAAGGCAACATTGTGCGTCATTCGCTTATTAATTGTGATTTTATGCATACGTTATTTTTTACAACACATTTGTTGTATTATTGTTTGTAGGGAAGTACAATCTAGCAGATTATAGATATGCAACTCGAAGCTATATGCTTGCACAATACCAATGAACCACTTATCATTTGCAAGAATATATGAAATGCGGCACTGGTTTTAATTCATTGGAGGAGTACTTTAACTTCAAATATTCATCGCTAAGGAATTGCTTCAAAAGAACATTTGGTGTATGGAAGACATGATTCAAAATTTTAAAGCAAATGAGCAGCTACACAATTGAGAAGCAAGAGTTGATTCCAATTGCTTATGTAGTGGTCCATAATTTCATCGGCATATACACTAGGAAGGAAGACACCGACGGCGAGTTTCATGGGGAAGATGATAGCCTCCTACACCACTTTGACATTGATGTTGTTCTAGTGTCCGTGTTACAGGAAAGGAACACCGAGTTCAACCACCGAGTTCAACAACGATAGTCGTGATGATATCGACGAAATCTCAGGTAACCATGCATCTATAGATGAACGCCGAGGTGGAGAAATGATGCAGGAATATAGGGATGTTTTGGCCCAACAAATGTGAGAAAATCGCTGAAGACGACAAATGAAACATTAGACCTAAAGGGAACTAGTTAATTATGTAAGGAAAAGGCATAAATGATCCATCAAGAAATGAACTTTGGTTTGGCCCTTGAACATATTCAACAATAGATTTTTGTTTACAAATATTCCTATAGCTAAATGTTTTGGAATAATTTTTTCAGGATTTTAATCTTTTTTGTAGAAAATTATGGTACAATGTGTATCAATGGTTATGCAAAAAAATGAAAAAAAATTATTTCATAACATCATAATAAAAAAATCATCCAAAATATTTATAATAAAAATATTAATTTTTTTTCCATGATATATAATAACTACCAAAAAAAAAAAAAAAAACCACAAACATTCAACTTATGGTTCTAACCACAAAAACATCTAAACATTAGTTTCAACTACAAATGATTCACGCCACAAATTTCATAACATTGCCAAACACTAGTTACAACAACAATTATGGTTCTAACCATAAAAATGGTTACAACCAACATATGACACCCATTATTTTCCTAATAGGTATTAAGGTAATTAAATTAATTATTAGTGTGCAAATTAAAATTTATTTTATCTAAAATCTATTTCATATTATTTATTTATACCTATTTTTAAATTTTCTAAAATTTTTCTATACTTATTTAGTATATTTACCAAAATGCCCTTAGAACTTCTAATTAATTATGAAAATGCCATTTGATATTATATGTCTAAAAGTCTTTGGAGGAGACTCATTCCCTGCCATTTTCTTTTCTTCTTTCCTCTTTCTTCTTCTCTTACACCAACACTTTCTCTCTCTTTTTCTCTCTTGTTTCTCTCTACTTCTTCATCTCTTTGATTTCTCCATGATCAAAGATCATCAATCTAGCTTCAAGGTAATCAAGAGAGAAATCTAAAGTTATTTTCTTAGATCTTCTAAAATCACAAAACAAGATCAAGGATTTTTACAACCAAAAATCACAATTTTCTTCAAGCTTGAGGTAAGGTTTTTTAAGCTAAAAACTTTGATTTAAATCTGTGTTTTGGCATGAGAAATTGTGAGAACGTGTTTATGATGTTTGTGGGTAATTATACAATGTTTTTGAAGTATGATTTACATAGATCTTTATTGAAAATAAGTTTTTGAGCTAGTTTTGAAAAGTTTTGTTTTTTTTGGTTTAGATTTGTTTATTAAGCATGAAAATTTTGAGAAGAATGAAGTAGATGTGTTTAAGTGTGATAATCCATGGCTTTTATGCATTTTCTAGACCTCAAAAATTGATAAAAAGGATCGGATTGAGTTTTAAAGTTTGCAACCCTTGAAAATGAGAAACTAGATTCCTAGAAATTGCTCTGTTGGTAGGCCAGACTTTCCAATCAGCAGGCCGGACTTGTCTGTAGGTTTAGTAGGCCAAACCCTATAGATTGACAGGCCGAACATGCCACCAAACCTTGTAGTTCAGCAGGCCAAAATCTGAACAAACTAGCAAGCCAAATCTTGGAGATCGACAGGCCGAGATAGGGTCTAAAAATGGCAGTTTTGTTTAGAAGGTTGGAAATAGTTAATCAGTAGGCCGATGGTAGTTCAAACACAACCTTTTCTATCATTCTATGTTACGAAATGTTCCAAGGATTTCATATCAATGATTATGGCACACTAATAAGAATAGATAATAAATTAACATAATTATAAAATAGGAATTAAGTTAAAGTATGGCTATTTTATACGTTGTAGGATAACAAATACTTAGAACTTACATGGTGAGCTTGGTACGTGAGGTAGAAGTTATCGTCATAGTATTAGCCAAAAGGTAGGGAATCTATTACTCATCTTTTGTGAGGTTTAATGAAATTAAAATTGGTTGTTTTATTGAAAGATATATATATATATATGTATGTATATTGAACTGCTATTATATGAGTATCACATATGAGACAATGATATGAACTCGTCCTGTACTATACAGCGAGGAATAAATTGATTTGACATATGTTGTTGCAAATTGAAAATGCATGGTTAGGAAAACTAACTTTATAAATAATGATTGAAATAGAGGAATAGTAAGACGTGAAGAGGGCGGCGATTATGTCCTTAGGCATAAATACCTTAAAAGGTAAAATAGAGGGGAGGTGATGATACTCCCTTGGGTTGAAAGTCCAAGAACATACTGCACAGGAATCGACTTAGTGAGGATCTAGGGCTTGATGTCCCATCACTAAATACCCTTGGAATGATTGTAGGGTGGTCAAGCACGCCTATTTAGGTTTCGTTGAGTTAAGTGATGAATACTCTATTGGAACGTGGATACTTAGGAACATTAATGAACTGTAATATTTATATATATGTACATGTATGGAACTCGGTAATAATTAACATAAGGTATCCATGGAATATGATCATAATGAATCTCATAAGATGAATAATGACTAAGAACTAACTAACCACACAAGTTTTAATGTGGCAATAATAAAAACCTAAAGGTAAGTAATAGTTTTTCTTACTGAGCATGTTGTCGCTCATTCCCCTATATTTTCATCTTTTTAGGACTTACTAAGTGTAAGGTGGCTATGAAAAAATAGTTAAGGAAGGTATGTAGCTATATAGCATTGGATTTGCTTCATTTGTTAGGAATGCCCATCATGATAATGTAAGCATCGTGTGTTACTTTCTAAGACTATTAAGATTGTGTTGAGGGTTGGAATGATGATGATGATAGTTTTATATTATTAAATTTAAGGTACTACATTAAACTGTGGTTTAATTGTTATTTATATTTTTTATTTTGATTTAAGAATTTTCACTTAAGTTTTGGATAAATTTCTTTTGATGTTTTATTTTTAATTTTCAATCTTTGTTTGATTTATTAAAAACTGTTAACCCCCACTTAAGAGCATTACTGAATTTTTGATATCAGAGCCTAGGTTCGTCAACCAGGGAGTGTAGCACCACATTATGTATCATTACAGATTGATTTATACAATCTAGGAGGATGTAACATGGAAAGGCCCTAGAATGGAAGTATTAATGGTTATGTAGGAATGATAATTATATGGAATGAATTTATGTGTAGATTGATTGAGAGAGATTCTTATAGATACAAGGAGTTAAGAGCCTTTTATCTCGTGAGAAATAATAAGAAATATAAGGCTTGAGTTGTTAATTTCAAAGTTGGGCATAAATGTGCCAAATTTTTCATAATTGATTCAAACCTATGTAGTGATTACCTATGGATTCGATGGAGTACTTAAATATCGATAACTTTCTTGAAAGTTCTATTTGCTTGAGCAATATGAGAGAAGTTAGGAATTTATGGTATTGAGATAAATATTAGTCTTCTGGTCTGTTGAGATTGTGTAAAGGTAAAGAATGTATGAATTTCAAGGTTGGAATATTTCTTTTGTGTACATTGTATTTAAGTGGTAATATTAGTCCTCATGAATAAATATAATGTAAAAATGTTCAATGGAAGTTTCCTAAAGTAAGTCATAATACTTAAGGCATATGTAATGATTTTGGACCTTTACGATGAAAGGTTTGACTTTTAGATGCTTAGATGTAAATCTCTTGGTTACTTAAGGCTTTATTATATGAGGAAATTAAAGATTATATAAGTGGGCTTGTGAGGATAGTAGATGTCCTTAAAGTAGTAACATCAATGGCCTTTGCTCATCGATGTAGTCTATGTTGGAAGAAAGAAAGTGAGCTGATTTCAAGGTTAGTCATGTTCAAACCCTTGGTAGTGTTAATGGTAGATCTATATTGACAGATGCTGAATATTAAGGATAAGATAGGAGATAGGAATGTATGTATTGTTTAATAAGGTTTTGATTAAAACAAATTATTTGAGTTACAAGAGGATTTTATTGTTATGGAATATTTGGATAACATTCAGGGGAACTTATGATTTTTATTAAATTTGGTTTTGTCATTTATTTTGGTTAAGTGGGCTTTGAATTGGGCTTAAGATATGTAATAGTTGGGTTTCAATTTCATGCTTGCTATTTATCTCGTTTCAAATGTGTTATGGCCCGAAACAACCTGACCCATTTTAGCTTAGAACATTTGGGCCTAGTCAAAATCATGAATCAGTTCGATCCACACTGTCTCTCGCATATGGTCTCTACACGTGTCATCTATAATGGCTCAATCATTATCTACATATATGTTTACTATGCATAAAGGCTCATTTCTCCGAGCTCACTCTTTCTCTAAACTTGTCATCCTCTCTCTAAATCGCAAATCCTTTTTCTTCTCTCTAGAACTTTTCTTTCTCTCTCTAAAAGAAGAAGGAATTCCATAATTCTACAACTTACTGTCTCTATTCTTTTTTTCTATTTACTCTTATTTCATCTCGTCATGGACCTAAAGTACCAACACTTGAGAAAGTATTTTCCATCACTTTCCCAAAAGATTCTCATAAAGAAATACAAGACTAGGATCACTCGATTATAGATTCTTATATGTTTTGGCATCCTTGGTGATGTCAGAATGTTGATAGAGGGGAAGATCTATCCAAGTGACTTTATTCAAGAAGTTGGTTTACCAAGGATGGGAACCAGTCATACTGCCATGAAAAGAAGAGCTTATGACATCGTAGTCACTTGTAACAAATGTGGATGACAAAATTATAACGGCAAATGTACTTCACCTGGTTTTGTGTCTATAAATAAAGAGGATAAAATAAGGTTTTTTAGGGATAGACTTTCTAAGGAGAACTTGGATAACCGTTATCCTTCTCTTCAAGATCACCCTAGTAAATATGTTCAAGAAGCTATCTTTAAACTCTGGCCTAAATTCATGTAGAAAGACAACATCTCAAGAATATAGTTTTTCAAGATCCTATTTGCCAAGCCCTAAGAAAAATGGATGGGGAATAAGTCATCGCTCTATAAAGATTGTTTAGTCTTTGCTTGTTTGAAATCATTTCAGTTGGTGTTCAATAATCTGTGTCTCTCCTCAATAAAAACTATTTTGTACTCAAAATATTTGCCTTTGTGTTCAAAATAATTGTGATTATTAGATTGACACAGTAAGTGTTAGTATCTCATTTAATTTATGGTTTTCTTTAAGATATATATATATATATAATAAAATATATTATCCTGTTAGACACATCACATGCGATGCTATAACATGTCTGAATTTTTGAAACTTATCTAGATATTTCTAGATTTGTGTCTCAAATTTCAAAAGTTCTATAGTATTTGTCGTTTATATAGACTTTCCAAATTCGGTATAAATTTGTCAAAAGGTCTATAATTGCGTCCAAGTGTTTTTTGCCAAGCCATTTTCAATTGTCAAAAGTTATATAGATCGTGCTTAACCTTTTTCAAAAAGTAAATCGGACTTTCATAAACTATCAACCGTTTTTCTTACTTTTTCACCTACAAAATATTTTGTTTAGACCTTTGGATTGCCTTTTCGTTACCTACTCATCTATCTCTTTAGTCCTTTTGTGTATTCCTCATCTTTAAAATCTCATGTAGAACCCCGAATCTAAATGGAATAGACATAAAGCAATCACTCATACAAACCAAATATACCTACCTCCCAATCTACTAAGAAAATAAAGAATGTATGTATGTTTTGTGGTTCTAGCCCTGGAAAAGATAAAGCCTATTTAGAAGCCAAAAAACACTTAGGGCAAGTCTTAACACACAAAAAGATTAACCTGACCTATGGGGGTGGTAGCTTAGGATTAATGGGAAATGTGGAAACCGCAGCTAAGTCTGGTAGTGTTGAAGTCCTGGGGATTATTCCTCGACTCTTAACTGAGGGGAACCTTTGTGGAAAAACAATAGGCAAGGAGAAAAGAGTTTTAAATACCCCTGAACATCACAAAATCTGATTGATAATTCTAATGCTTTTATAGCATTATCTGGTGGTCTAGGTACCCTCGAAAAAGTATTCGTGTTTGCTAGTTGAAATTTATTGGGCATTCACTCCAAACCCTTGGGACTTTTAATGTAAATAGTTTTTATAATAGTCTTTTAAAATTTCTAGATTATGCTATGGAAGAAAACTTCATTATAGAATTGGGGAGACAAATCTTTGCTACAGCTTTAACAGTTGAGAAATTGCTAAATAAGATGCAAATCATCCATCTGGAGTCCAACACTATAACATCCAAGCTTGAATGGGATAAGGAAAGCCGAGAGCGGCCATTTGATTTGAATATCTATATGTAATCTTTTGGTTTTATCCATGGCATGTATGTCCTTATCTTATGTCTCACGAATAACCGTTTTCCCCACACTCTATATTTCTTGTGGTATGCTATGTTAAGACTTTTAGATTTATTGACCCTAATGCCGGGATAGCTGGTGATACAAAGTACTTGATGCTCTCGAAACGCATCCCGTTTAAGGTCTAATCTTTTGTTTATCGATGTTTTTGTTTTCTCTAAGCATGCATGATATGGATAGCTGGATATATGGAGTGCCTTGTACTCTCGAAACGTATTCGTATTATGTTTGTAATGTGTAGTATCCTGTTAATATTTTGTGGAAATACCAAAGTCAATTGTGGGAATACTCCATAGAAAATATGAGTACGTTATTGGATTGAATGTTTGTGTCATAAAGGTAGCTGTTTAATGAAGAATCTATCGAGTTTGTTTACAACTATGAGATTCCTTCTAATATCTTTATGTATGAGTTTAATATATGATTTTGAATAGAAGCACTCGTGTTTTATATTCTATAATTATGTTTTAATTTATTAGTTGGAATATGAAATCAACCATCCTTAACTTTTTCTTATTCATAAAGGAAAATGAACCCAAGGTTGAATTATATAGAATTTCTCTAGCAATCTCCTTAGTGTAATTGTAGATCAAGGTCCATGGATAGTGAAGGATTGGAAAAAAATGGTATGATCAACATGTGTGCTTTTTTTATTAGATTCCTAAACTATAATACAGTGTTGTAAATTTAGAATCTGCTAGAAGTACTCTTGTTGAAGGATTTAATATTTAGAGTAAGGTTGATATCCTAAGCAAATGAATGGAAATATGATAACTCACATTTAGAGACAAATAATATTGACGGTGTAGAGTCGAAAGTGAAATCATAATAAAATTGTGATTTTTACTAGTATTGTTAGATTTGAAATTTTGAGGACGAAATTTCTTTAAGGGGTAGAACTATGACACTTGTTATTTTCCTAACGGGTTTTATAATAATTAAATTAATTATTAGTGTGTCAATTAAAATTGTTTTATCTAAAATCTATTTCATATTATTTATATCTACCTATTTTTAATTTTTTTAAACTTTTTTTATACTTATTTAGTATATTTACCAAAATGCCCTTGAAACTTTTAATTAAGTACAAAAATGCCATTTGGCATTATATGTCTAAAATTCTTCGGAGGAGACTCATTCTCTTGCCATTTTCTTTTCTTTTTTCCTTTTTCTTCTTCTCTTACACTGGCACTTTCTCTCTCTTTCTCTCTCTCGTTTTCTCTATACTTCTTCTTCTCTTTGATTTCTCCAAGATCAATGATCATCAATCTAGCTTCAAGGTAATCAAGAAAGAAATCTAAAGTTATTTTCTTAGATCTTCTAAAATCACAAAACAAGATCAAGGATTTTTACAACAAAAATCACAATTTTCTTCAAGTTTGCAAGGTTTTCTAAGCTAAAAACTTTGATTTAAATCTGTGTTTTGGCATGAGAAATTGTGAGAATGTGTTTATGATGTTTGTGGGTAAAGATACAACATTTTTGATGTATTATTTACATAGAGCTTTATTCAAAATAAGTTTTTGAGCTAGTTTTGAAAAGTTTTAATTTTTGGTTTAGATTTGTTTATTAAGCATGAAAATTTTGAGAAGAATGACCTAGATGTGTTTAAGTGTGATAATCCATGGTTTTTTACATTTTCTATATCCTAAAAATTGATAAAAAGGATTGAATTGAGTTTTAGAGTTTGAGGCCCTTGAAAATGGAAAACTAGATTTCTAGAAATTTCTTTATCGGTAGGCCGGACTTTCCAATCAGCAGGCCAGAGTTGTCTGTAGGTTCAGTAGGTCGAACCCTACAGATCGGCAGGCCGAACTTACCACCAAACCCTATAGTTCGGCAAGCCAAAGTCCGAACAAGACCAGCAGGCCAAACCTTGGAGATCAATAGGCCGATAAAGGGTCTAAAAATAACAGTTTTGTTCGAAAGGCCAAAAATAGTTTATCGATAGGCTGATCAGGCAGTCCAATCACACCTTTTTTTATCGTTCTATGTTACGAAATGTTCCAAGGATTTCATATTAATGATTATGGCATACTAATAAGAATAGATGGTAAATTAACATGATTATAGAATAGGAATTAAGTTAAAGTATGGGTATTTTATAAATCGTAGGATAACAAGTACTTGGAGTTTACATGGTGAGCTTGGTATCGTGAGTTGGAAGTTATCGGCATGGTATTCGCCAAAAGATAAGGAATCTATTACTCATCTTTTGTGAGGTTTTTATGGGATTAAAATTGGTTGTTTTGTTGAAAGATATATATATATATATATATATGTATATATGTGAAACTGCTATTATATGAGTATCACATATGAGACAATGATATGAACTCGTCCTGTACTATACAGCGAGGAATAAATTGATTTAACATATGTTGTTGTAAATTGAGAATGCATGGTTAGGAAAACTAACTCTATAAATAATGATTGATTATAGATGAATGGTAAGACATAAAGAGGGCAGTAATTACGTTCTTAGGTACAAATACCTTAAAAGGTAAAATAAAAGAGAGGCGACGGTACTCCTTTGGGTCGAAAGTCCTAGAATGTACTGGACAGAACTCGACTTGGTGAGGATCTAGGGCTTGATGTCCCTTTATTGGATACCCTTAGAAGGATTATAGGGTGGTCAAGCAAGCCCATTTGGGTTTTGTTGAGTTGAGTGATGAATATTCTATTAGAATGTGGATACCTAGGAACATTAATGAACTATAATATTTATATATATGTATATGTATGGAACTCGGTAATGATTAACATAAAGTATCTACAGAATATGATCATAATGAATCTCATAAGATGAACAATGATTGAGAACTAACTACCACACAGATTTTAATGTGGCAATGATAAAAACCTAAAGGTGAGTAACGGTTTTTCCTACTGAGCATGTTGTCGCTCATTCCCTTATATTTTCATCTTTTTAGGAATCATCAAGTGTGAGGTGGCTATGAGAAGATAGTTGAGGAAGCTATGCAACTGTATAACGTTGGATTTGCTTCATTTGTTAAGAATGTCCATCATGATAATGTAAGCATTGTGTGTTACTTTCTGAGACTGTATTAAGATTGTGTTGAGGGTTGGAATGATGATAATAACAGTTTTATATTATTAAATTTAAGGTGCTACATTAAACTAGGGCTTAATTGTTGTTTATATTTTTATTTTGATTTGAGAGTTTTCACTTAAGTCTTGGGCAAATTTCTTTCGATGTTTTATTTTTAATTTTCAATCTTTATTTAATTTATTAAAAACTGTTAACCTCCACTTAGGGGCATTACACAACGGTTCACACCACCCTACTAAACACCACAAAAATTCTTATATGTTATAGCAATATTACAGTGTTTTGAATTAAACAATTGGTTTTAATCATGTTTGTCAAACATCTTAATTAGAACTAATTGATTTTAACCAATTATAGTGAAGCTTTCAACCATTTCAATAAAAAAATAAAAAATTGATATAATATAAAGCTCTCACATATAAATAGTTGTAATGAATTAAAAGTAAGAGTAACAATTAAAACCACACCCATATAAACACACATCCACATATTGTTATTCAAAATACCATTACAATCACGCGTATGATTGGACTTCCAATATTCTATGGGACAATAAAAATATTTGGAGAAGATTGATTATAGACTGATAAAACATAAATTAAAGCTCTAAAAGACACAAGCTAAAATGATAGATATTAAAACTGTCTTTTTTCTTTTACTTTTTGAAACTGCCCCTTTATAATAATTTTCTTTTTAATTAGATTTATTAGTTTACCTTTTCATTCTTGTCTAAATAAACAATCATAATACATTCTATCTCCTCCCATCTCAGACCTCTTTTTCTATCTTTCTTTACGGCTCCCTTTCTCTCTCTCTCTTTCTTCTCTTTGCCTTATCTCTCTCTCTTTTCCTCTATCTCTATGTTCTTCTCTTCACCCTCTCTCTCGTCTTCTTTGCCTAAAGATCAACCAAATTGGAGATCACGCTGTCGTGAGGAGATCAGGGTACTAACCAAACAACAAAATTCTAAGGAGATTAAAAACAGCGATGGAGCTTAGCGACCTTTGCAGCTTTGCTGTCAAAGATAGAGTGGCTCAGCAAACTTCAATCTCGTCGGTGACACCACGAGCTCACAACGGAGAACTAGCCATAGAGATTGCAAGATTCTCTTAAAGCCTTCTAAGTCATGTTAGAACTCGTTACTTACTCTGGCTCTCTTGATCTTTCTAATATTTGGACTGTCATTTGCCTCTGTCATTCTATTTTTTAGGGTTTCTTTTAGCGATTTCTAAGGTAATTATTCTCACTTCTTCTATTTGTATGAGAATCGTACTTCTCTTTTATACTTCTCTTTTATCTTTTAATTAATCTTTTTCTAATTTAGGTTTACTTTGTAGTCAGATTTACATATCTTATTTCTCGAGTAATGTATATTTTTTGTCTTTTCAAGTTCTAAGTAAATCTTTTTGGATGGTGTGATAACCTATAAGAGAGATGGTTGTATCCACCACCGTGCATCAAGTTGCTCTATTTCTTGCAGGTCTTGCCCAGCTTCTTGTTAATGAGGGATCTTGAATTGGTTCTTGAGTTTGAGTTTAAAGCTTGCAAGACTGCTCTTAATTAATCATTTAAATTAGTATAATGATAAGAAGTAATAATTGTGTTGGTGTATCAATTTTTTTTTAGGAATATTGTTTTTTCTTGTTCTTGTTTTAATTAAACATGATCCGCTGGTTTAATTTTAGTGCTTTTCGATTGGTTTTAGTAGATTGTTATTTTTTTGGATTAGTTATTCTTGTTATATACTTGGTGGTTGTTATGCATGTTGTACACAAAAAAAAAAAAAAAAAAAACAATTTTAATGCTTACGTTTTGATGGTCATGTAATTTTGGTTAGTGGAACTATCGTATTCAATGCTCTTGTGAAGATTATTTTCAGCTTAATTATTAGCCTTTTTAGTTTTTTCACAAGTCTCAAAATGGTTTGATATTTCTTTTAATATATTGGAACCTTGCTGGTTTTAGGATGGAACTTGATGGGTTATGGGATAGAATCTAGTAAGTTTCAAGACAGAATCTGAGGGGTTCCATTATGCTTCAAATCCCATGCCGACGACCGGAGGCAATTAGGAGGCAGTTGGTGATTCTTGTTTCAAACAAAATATTTTGGAATCTGTTTGGTTTTAACTTTGAAATTTACCAAGTTATAATCTGGCACCCTGTGCCGGTGATCAAAGGTAGTTTGTGTTTTTTTGTTTAAAAAAAAATATACTAGAATTTGGTAGGTTATAGTCGGAACCTACCAGATTACCGTCTAGCACCCTATGTCAGTGACTAGAAGTGGTTGGTGCTTCTTTGTTTTACAGAAAATATGTCAAATCTTAGAAGGTTCCAGGATGGTGGTTGGTTTCGGTGGGTTCTCGGACAAGACCTACCGAGTTTCAAGATGAAACTTGACAAGTTCAAGCGGGTTCCCTCATAAGGGAGTGAGAAAGGAGGGTAACTTGGAGTTTTAATAAATCACCAATTTCTAATAAAGAGGTAGTTTTAATGAATAGTTTATTGGAGGATATTTTAGTAAGTTGGGGCATTTTGAAGGCATTCTTGTAAGTTCTCAAAAAAAAAAAAAAAAAACACACACACACACACAATATTGCATTTGAAAATGTTAAAAAAAAAACTATGGTAGATGCCTCTGTTGTTAAATAATGGGTATGGTGTTCAAATATTAGACTAGGTGCTCTAAGGATTGAATGATGTAATAGTTTTTGAAGACATTTAATCAATAAAGAATTTATTATTTATTTTTGTATATCAAATGTTGTCCTCTTTATGTTTGTTTATGTTGAATATATGATAAGCAAATAAAAGTCTAAGGCTATCAGTCTAAACCTTTAAGATCGTGCATATGATGGACAGTGTATATGAAAGACATGAATCTTAAAAGTGATAGTCTAAATTATAAGGTCCTCAATTGATGAAATAAAGTTAGACATTTTATTCATGTTAAGATTGTTATGTTATCTACATCCCTAATAGGAAATTACTTGTCTTGGTCATTAGAGTTCGACTCTATAAGTAGAAATATTGGTATATTGTCATAAGTGACGATATATTGGATCAGGACTAAAGATGAATTGATTTGATTAATAATTCCATTTGTTTAAATCAATTCACTTTAAACAATCATATGTGTCATATCTTAGTCTTAAAATGAATTAATGGGCCTGTATTCTTGACTTATGTCTTTTAATATACCAAAAGGTGGCATCTTGAATTAGAAGATGATATACATATCGGTATCTTGAAGACATGACTCTTGATTGATGTAGACTCATTATTCATGGATATGGAATCCATAGCTCTTTTGTAGAATTAATGATATCCTCCTATAGGCATTATCCTGTAATTGAAAACTGGAGCACTCAACCATTTGAATTCATAGGTGTACCAAAATAGTATATTATTTATGAAGAGTAAGTATTCCAATGGTGAAATAATGGAACATAAGATAAAAATAATCAAGAAGGTAAAATAGAATTTATCCTTAAGCTGGTTATGAAAATCCTATAGGGATGTTACACACTATGATATGTCATAGATAATAAACTATTGGAGTTTTATAATTTTATATAGTTCAAGAGTGCAACTCAAACCTTTTAGTGGAATAGCTTTAGAGTTGATATTTATAAAATATACGTATAAGGGATATGTCATTTTATAATCATAGGAGCTTGATCAATGTATGTCCATTAGGTCCCCTATGCTAGCTCATAATATTTTCTATAATGATATGACATATTTTTTCTACAGACTAGTAACTATATTATTTATTAGATTGGCTAAAATTTGATAGATTGGATTTAATAATTCGTGTTGATTTGTTGGTTGAATTAATTTGATAAATTAATCTAAGAAATACATGTTGAATTACTTAAAATGGATTTTATTTGCATGGGATTATCTATATATGCTTTTTTAATCAAATAGCTTTTCTATTGAGTTATTTGAATTAAAATTGAGGCTTTATAAAGGATATCTAGGTCAAATAAAGTATGATTTATCCATTAGGTTTGGTTTGAATTAATGGGATAAATCTCAAGAGCTAAGAACAAGTCATGGGAGTGCTGCCACGACGAGCCGGTCGACCAGACCCAGTATAGGCAAGTCACACAAACCTGCCACGTCAGCAATCCATGTGCTTTACACATTTTACTTATAAATTTAAACCAAACTTGAATTTTGAAACTAAATCTATTAAGGACTAAACCCCAATCCGATCTCTATATAAAGGGAATTATTTTCTATTGTTTCTTAGATCACTTGATAAATTTAGAGAGAGTATTCTAATAAGAGAAACTCTGAAACTCTCTCAGAGCTATTGTTTAATATTTCAAATCTTAACTCTTGGTTTTCTTACGTGATTGAAAGGAGATGTCACCCGAGGAAAAACTGAATGACTTGCGACCACACGCATTCCAATCGTGGAAAGAGAATAGTAAGGAAGACTAGTTAGTTGAGGTTCTTTTAGTAGATTTTAGTTGCGGTTCCTTTAGTTTCCTAATCTACTAAGATGTATGAAAGATTTTTTATTAATTTATATACTTAGCATATCTAACTTGTTTTAAAAAAAAGGCTTTGATTAAAAATTTTAAAATTTCTACTGCATTCACGTTTTCCAACATCAAATGCCTAGAAAGGTTAGATTTCAGGTTGATCATAACTGGAAAAAAAAATCTTTAATCAATATTTAAGACAGCCAATTGCTTAACATTTATAGCAAGTCATATAAAACAGTATCACATGATTAAATATATGGACTTATTTATAATTTGATCAATGTGTGAGTTCAGAATAATGTGGTTTAGAATTTTATGATTTGAACTATGGGTTCCAAACAGTAGTTTTGAATAGGCATTTGGAACGTAAATGACTAAAACTAGAATAAAGTATTATATCAAGTTTAAAACGAGAATTAGTGTTTGAAAAACTATGGTTTATAAAAGAAAAATGAGAATGAGAATAGTTTTTTACTGTAGGAAATAGTTCAAGTCTTGTGGACTAGGGGGATAAAGTTTGGATTTTGGGAGTTTTGGCTGTTTTACAATCTCTTCCACGGGTTGAACTAGCCTTAGTTATTGTTCTATCGAATGTTAATTTGAACCACCTTTATGGTTTAAATTGCTATAAACAGTTTTGAACCTACTTTCCGATTGATACAATGCTAATTGTTCACAATATTTGAACATGGATCTCCCCACCCGCTTCACTCGAAATTTTTGAGTTCTATATTAGGGTTATATCTAATTGTTAGTTTAGCAAAAGTAGACTCCACACAGGGCCAATCTTAACCTGCTCATATGGCTAAAGCACAGAACACGTAGATTTCACAATGCATCACATTCACATGCATACACCCGAACGAAAAGATTGGACTAAACTCATGATAAGTCATTGTATAATGGCTAATCTCAAACATATTTACAAAAACACGTAATCAACAAGGTAATATCAATTCCTTCCTTCTTTTATTTCCATAAAGTTTCAAGCAATTAAACAATATAATACATACCATAAAATGTTAACATTAATTCACAAGGAAAAAATATATTTTATTTTTCATGAAGGTGGCAGTAACTAATCAAATCCAAATGTTCTTCTGTCATGAAGCAGGAAGATGAGCCCACCATGGTAACAACTTCTCATGGACTAATTCAGGCCTATCATCATGGGGGCAATGGGCTACACCTTCTAAAACAAAGAAACTTATATTTCGTAGCTTGGAAGACAAGGAACTAAAATATTTTCTGACAGGTCCATCGAGGGGAGTAAATGGATCTTGATTCCTCCACAAAATTAAAATAGGTATGGCGAGTTTTGGCATCAATTTTACTGGGTTTGGCCCTGGAGGAGTCGTCACAATTGACACGAAAGCAGCCAACGCCTCTTGGTCGAATGTTGGTTCGATAATTATGTGCATTGTTACAAGCCCAGGAACAAAGTTTCAAAAATTCTTGTTCATGATTCAGGAGCCAAAGTAAACACAAGAGAAAATGACATCACAATATCTTAAATTTTATTGAATTAGTGTATTGGTATCTCAATATGGAGAATATTAAATGGAAAACTCATAATATCTTACATTTTATTGAATTATTATTATCTTTTTATTTTGTTTTATGCATATACATGATCCTATTTGGTATTATCTAAATATTGAGATACCAATTTGACAATTTGTTAAAATACAGGTAGCTGAATATGTTTCTTGGGATGGTCCAAATTTTGGCCAGACCATAGATCACTAGGAATAGGATAGACGATGAAGACAGTGGACTCTCTTTTGTTAGGATGTTATTTTTTTTTTTTTTTTAGTTTTGTCTAAGTTTTATTTTATTTTTTATGTTTGGTGTGTAACAAAGGGGTAGTTTCCCGCCTTTAGTCTCTGGTTGTATTTCATGCCCGTTGATTAGCAACGTTATGATGGGTGACTTACAGCTAGATTTAAATCTATGTTAGGTTTTATGTGCCTACAATAGAGTAGATTTGATTTTAGTCTATTAGTTTTGTTTATCGACAGTAGTGGCTTACTGTAACTAGCCATTGATAAGCTCTATTTTAGGTGTCAAATAGGCTTTTCCCTTTGGGTCTGGATGTCATCTTTTGTGCCTGTGCTTTCATTTGTGTTTTACTAGTAGATACAGCTTTTGTCCGGGATCATTTGTGCCTATTGTAGGTGGTCATATGTAACTTTGTTTCTACTATTTTTAGTTGAATGAAGTCTTATTTAAAAATAAAATAAAATTTTCGTAAAGTAAATGGATGAACTCACAGGAGCAACAGTAGTACCTCTTCCAGTTCTTCGTCCACTGATTCCTTGTTTCCGTAGACAGGTAGCAAAACGTTCCTTACGTTATCTCTGCGTTGGGAATATGGCATATTATCATATATGTTGTCCTCAAAACTTGGATTATCATGAACATTTTACTTTGCTAGTAGTGAAGTAGATCAATACCTTTGTCTGACACGCTCAAAGATAAAAGAAGCAATTCCTTGTTGCTTCAGTAAAACATCAATTAACCAAAGAAAGGTAACTATAGCTTAATTCTCCAATCATCAATAATCGCCTTATTGTTCATGCACCCAGCACAATTTAGAAGCACAAGTCCACGAACTAGTGATTGACTAGATTCCACTTGGAGAAAAGAAAACGGAACAAGGCAAAGGAAAAATCGTTAATAGAGATGAACTTTCGTGTGACTGAATGTTTCTTGTTTTCTTGAGCCAAAAAGTGGCGAATTAAACTTAAACATACCTCGTTGAGTTTTGTGGAGCTTAATTATACTACACACATTTTTCAGCTTACTGCGGCTTGACCTTTACAGCAAGGTCAATAGAGGTCACTGGGTAAGGGAGGGGAGTTGGGTGCGCCAGCCGAGTCCCTGAGGGTGACTTTTTAGGGGTATTTTAGATATTTTATGCGTTTTGATTTGTCATAATCTCATAACATACAATGACTAAAATTGTTTTCTATGGGGAAAAAATAGAGAGATTAAGATCTTAAAAATAGAGAGATTAAGGTCTTTTGTTTTATTTATTTTGCACTCATTCCTCTAAGTATAGTGAATTTTGCTGTAAAATTACTGTACATGGCTCTCATATTAAGTGTAAAGTGCTATAAATTTTTCAAGTGTTTAGTTTAATTTTGTTTGTTTTTGCGGTTTCTTATAGCTCTTGGACTACAAGGAATAGGGCTTTTAATTCATTACGCACCTGAGGCGGCAATTACACAGGCAAGGCTTCCAACAGAGTTCCCTACTAGAACAGTCGGGTTCCTAACAACTTCATACAAGAAATCCAAGATTAGCTGTCCAGAAAGAGTTTTAGTCGGAAGGGAATGGAGTGTGATGGGTTATTAATCACAATGTGTAAGAAAAAGACAACTCTTTTAGGCTCCTAAACCTTAAGAAAAATACTTAAAGACATCACCGGGGTTAAGCATCATCACTAATAAAAGGTGGACCTCACTTGTAGGTCCCATACTACGGGCCCTATATTCTATTAGTAGATGATGTTTAGAACCACTGGTACCTTATATTAATGCTCAATCCTAATATAAGGGTACCTTAGCCCATATTTCCATTGTGTAAGCAAAGCCTGCCGGCTTATCTGAAGCACCAAATCCAAGAAGGTCAATGGCATACTGTTTTTTTGGGATAGCGTTCTAAAATTCCCGTCGCGAATAAAACATGTTAATTTAGCCGGTAATTTCTTAAGGGAGCCAAAATAATAAAGCAAATATTCATTGTTATTAACACGGAATTATCAACACTATTTATTCCCTTAGAATAAGCTGCTTTACTTCATCTGAAGAAATCAATTTTTATATTTTTAGGCACCCTTTGCACTAGATTGTCACATACATATTTAGAAATATATATATATATATATATATACACATTTATGTAAAAATCAACATTATCCACGTGTTTGTGCACGTAGGGTCATGAAAAACAGATAGTAAATGTGTGGAACACATGGAACATGGCAATTAACCAAAGGCATACAAACAAAACGACAACAAACAAACCTTCTCCAATGAGGAATTGAAGCACCAAAGCCATGAACAAGAAGCAAAGGAGGATTCGAATTTAAACTTCTCTGATAATCTAGAGGAGAATCATCAACAGACACAAAGTAATTAATTGAAAACTGGCCCTTCCAAAGCCACTTCTTGCGCTTGTCTTTTATCTCTCCCACACCCATTTCCATAGCTGAAATCCCTGCAGTTTCTGCGGTGCTACAAGTACTTGACTGGGGAACCTTGTTAGAGGTATAAAGGCTCGGAAAAAATGCCTTTACATTGTTTCTATTGGTATTACTAAAAAATTTTTGTGACCCAAATTGAAGCTCTTTCTGAAGAAGCAGCTTGAGTGTCCTTTTTTCTTCTTTGGCTGCACCAAATGCACAAGCAATCCACTCCAGAGCGAGCGAGCAGCCATTTTTTCTTGTTTTTCTCTCTTTCTTTACCCTATATATTTTGACAATTTTTCTAATAGAAACCATGTACTGGTTAATATATCTTTTTTAGCTGTTAAATTTGTAAAAAAAAAAAATAGAAATTTTAACCAGATTTAATAGCAAAATATACACCACTGATAAGATTTCGACTAGACAAGTGCTAGAAAAAGAAACTCTACTTAAATAATGACATTATAGGATTTATTAATCAAGGAGAATCACTTTAATAATGATGATAGTTACAATAATATGGTAATTCTTTTTGGGACACTTATATTTGGCCACTTTTCTCTGGTGCTCGCATTAAATAATTGGATGATAAACATTAAAATTTAGAGAATGTGCGAATTTGATTTTTTTTTTTTTAAGAAAATACTAACTGCTAAATACATAAGGCTATTTTCTTTTTCCAACTCTGACATATAATTCCCTTGTATTATTTAGGCTAATGGGACTCGGTTTCTGCTCGTCTTTCGGAAGTTCTATAAAAGCCATAAAAAATCTACAGAGAAGATGAATTGCATGAGAAAGTCGGACACTCAAAAGATGTTCACTTTACCTATCCCTAGAGATATTGCACAATTGGTCGTTAAAAAAAAAAAAAAAAAAAAAAAAAAAAAAAAAAAAAATCAAAGCCTATAAAACTTAGCATAGACTCATGAAAACTTATTGGCCTGATAAAAGTGGTGTCATCATGCAAGATGCAGCTAAAGATTAGAAAGGTTGAGCAAAGTACGTACTAAAACTGAGGGCAGAGTGAAGTTGGTATTTGTATATTT
>CAMOHE010051259.1:109872-125805 GCA_946598075.1 Artocarpus hirsutus
AAACAAACCTTCTCCAATGAGGAATTGAAGCACCAAAGCCATGAACAAGAAGCAAAGGAGGATTCGAATTTAAACTTCTCTGATAATCTAGAGGAGAATCATCAACAGACACAAAGTAATTGATTGAAAACTGGCCCTTCCAAAGCCACTTCTTGCGCTTGTCGTTTATCTCTCCCACACCCATTTCCATAGCTGAAATCCCTGCAGTTTCTGCGGTGCTACAAGTACTTGACTGGGGAACCTTGTTAGAGGTATAAAGGCTCGGAAAAAATGCCTTTACATTGTTTCTATTGGTATTACTAAAAAATTTTTGTGACCCAAATTGAAGCTCTTTCTGAAGAAGCAGCTTGAGTGTCCTTTAGCATTAAATCCCAAGCATCACTCTTGGAAATATACTTTCCAAATTATAGTATTGTTATTATAAAATTTGATGATATTATCCTCTACAAAACCACCGCTCAATTGTCTTTAATTCAATTTTAGAAACGTTAGTTAGACTCTAAAGAATTGTAATTTTATGTAACGCCCTCGAAGTTAGTTAAATGTTATTAATGTATAAAATGGTGAATTAGTGTGCCATAATGAATATTTTAAACTTAATTTGATCGTTTTGGCAAATTTCTAAATTAATGTTATTTTGATTCTTTTAGTGATTTTTAATTACTCTTAATTATTTTTTATTGTCATTTTGAATTTTGAAACAAAACAAAATGTCAAAAATACCTGTTCTACAAAACTGTGGGTGGCACACTGTTTTCATTACAGTAAAACCGCCCATTGTTTCCTTTATTTAAACTCTCCTCTCTCTCTTTCACTCATCTCTCCCTCTTTCCCCCTTTCTCTCACACATCCCTCTCTCTCTTCCCTCTGCCTCTCTTTCTCTCTCTTCTTCTCTCAAAAATTTTTGAATCAAAATCAATCCCAAGCTACAGGTTAGTAGATTGAAGGCTTGAGAACGTGATTGAGAATCAGAAACACAATTTAAAGCTTCAATTTGAGGTTAGTTTCAAAATTTCAAAACTTTTCTATTTTTTTCTTATTTTATGGCATTTTAAAGTTTAAGCTTTTCTAAGCCTAGAAAACCCTTTATCTAAGTTAGAGAGACTTAGAATGTAAGCTTTGTTTGAACAGAAATGGATTTAAATCGAGATTTTTTATTTTTCTCTATTTTTCTCTATTTTCGGGATTTTTCAAAATCTTTGCCCAAATCTTGTTTAAATTGATTTAAAAGTATTCTATAATGTTTTTCTGTCATCTAATGATGTTTCCTGTGCTTGAGAACTGAGAAAAATAGGTTAAAATGAAGATTTGGGTTCGGGAAGCCGAGAACCCGTGCTTGAAAAATTTTAAAATTTTTCCAGATCGGCAGGCCGAAGTTCATGTTCGGTAGGCTAGATTCATGAGTTTGGTAGGCCGGATTCATACGACTGGCAAGCTGAACCTGAAAAAGTTTGACTGACCGGACTTGGCTTTCCGGCAGGCCGAACTAGTTCGGCCTGCCGGCTGAACTACACAGTTCGGCCGGCTGAACCAAGGCAACCGGCAGGTCGATCGGGCATGGTCAAATTTTGTTATTTTTCATCCGTTTTTACCATTTTGAATCCCGATTTAAATTTTAACAACACAGTATAATTTTATAAATACAAATGGCACACTAGGATATAAGATAGTTTAGTAATATAGGGTATCTCGAGCTAGATACTGATAGATTTAGTTATTATACATTTAAGGATGTTCGTGGTTCCACGGAGCTGACTTATAGCGAACCGGGATTACGGTGTGGGGCACCGGCATGAGTATTGAGGTATGACTTCTATCCCTTTCTTGGTAGCCAATTTTAAATGCTTTGGCCTCAAAGAATTTTTAACAAAAATGTTTTTAATGATTGGTTGAAAATGGATTTTGTTGACTGATTTCATAAATGATAGAATTAAGGTGATTTTCATAACAAACCTCATTATGAATGTAAATGATTATATTTGGTAAAAGGAGATTTTAATGATTCTAGAAAGATATACATATATATATATATATATTTAAGGGCATGATGCCATATCAGAGATCGGGTCGTGTAGCATGTGACCTTAAGGGCAGGTCCCAAAACCTAGTTGGACCACTACGGTGGTGAAATATATATATGGTTTGCTCAAAAAAAAAAAAGAAAAGAAAATGGTATTGTTTCTGGCGACCAATAAACTATTTTGGTAAGATAAACTTTTATTAAATTTTTATGTATTTATTTATTTTTTCTAGTTCATATTCTATACATTTATTTGAATAGTTAATTTTTTTTTTAAAATTAAATGTTTTTATAATGTATAGTCTTACTGAGCCTTTCGCTCATATTTTATTTGTTTTAAAATCTTTCCCCACTAGGTAGATATCAGCTTAGGATCCGAGAAGAGTCCATAGACTAGACATTTGAGCAGTAGGAGAACCCAGTAGGTTATTTAAACTATAAAATCAAGGCATGTATAACTTTAACTTTTTTTTTCATTTGGACTGTGGTTGTAATTTATTATTATTAGTACTATATGTGTGCACAAATATGGGTCAATAGGACCCATTCTCGTTTCACCATATTTCTTTATATTTATTTTCCTTAAGGTTCATTTTGTTATTCTCACTCATTTAACTGCTACGATATCTAGTTTTAAAAAGATTTTAAAATTATTACATTTTCTTAAGTAATTTCTTAATTCTTAAACTTATATTTTAACTAAATTCTACTTAATTAACTTAATTAAACCGTCACGTCACCTCCTATATTCTGGGGCGTAATAGAATGGTATTAGAGCTCACGGTTGTAAACCTTAGGAATTGTGCACACATAGGTACGACAATAAAATACCTCTGACAGTCCAAATTTTGTTTTCAAAAGTGAGAGAATGGCACCTAGACGCCATTCAACAATTGACGCCAAGTTTGAAAATGATGAGGGCATGATGAGAGCTATGTTTGCCGCATTCTGATAGATGGCAGCAAAGGCAAAACTGGATGATTCTGAGTCTAGTCATCGACATTCGTACTTTAAGAAACTTTGACTTGTGTCTGTATCGACTTTAGATGGAACTAGGGACCTACAAGTGACAGAATATTGGCTAGATTCGATCGTAAAGCATCTAGATACTTTTAGCGTGCCAACAGAGTACTAGCAGAGTATCGTGTGGAATTTGTAGCATATAAGTTCAAAGATGGTGCTAATACTTGGTGGAAGCAAGCAAAGCGCTTGGAAAACAATGATAACATCGGTTGGGATAGGTTTGAGGAGCTGTTCCGTGACTACTACTTTTCGTAGGAATATAAAGATCAGAAGGCGGCTGAATTTTACAGGTTGTAATAAGGTGACATGTCAGTACGGGAATATGAGGCGAAGTTCAATGAATTGGCTAGGTTTGCTCCCTCTGTAGTGGAATCAAAATGTGAGAGGTGCATTAAATTCCAAGACTATCTTAAGGCTCCCATTCGACGACAGGTGGTTGTCCTACGACTTAGGAACTTTAGAGAGCTTGTGTCATCAGCCATATTAGTGGAAAATGACTACGTGCAGTACTATGAAAATCGAGCAAAGATGTCAAAAGGATCACAACGAAGCGGCAAGAGGAGCACCAGTAGTCGACAAACTCCGGGAAAGAACAAATAGGGTAGCATGAATAGTGGCAGCAGTAGTTCATCTAGCAAAGGGCTCAGCAACCTCTACAGCTTCCATTGTCATTATTACTAGCAACCGGGGCATATCAAGAGGAACTGTCCGATCAGGAATGCTAGCTTAGGACTTTAGACAGGAGAAGGAGCCAATCGTCAGCCCCAGCCTCAGACTCTACCTCAGCCTCAATAGTACCCTCAGCTTTAGTTCCATTAGTTTTCTCCCCAGCAATTGCAATACCCAGCACAAGGATAACAGCTATAGAATTTTTAGTGCAATGTCCCGTAATGTTGAGCGTCGAGTACAGCCAATGTGCAGTCACCTCCATCGCAGCAGTATCAGCCAACTAACCCAGGACCTAGCAATGTTGGTAAAGGGAAAGGAAAAGCTCCAGGACAGGTTCACACAATGACATCAGGAAGTTCGAATGCCCAGATCAGTAACACGGTTGTCGATGGTACGATTTTGATTTCTCAGTCTTTAGTACACGTGTTATTTGATACTGGTGCCACTTATTCTCTCATTTCGGGTTCTTTTGTACATGCCTTGGGATTACAAATAGAAGAGTTTAATGAACCCTTAGTGATAGCTTCACCTTTGGGACGGGTGTATGTGAACTGTATTTGTAAAGCTTATAAAATAAAGATTGGGGATGAGATTTTGAAGAGTGAATTGATTATAATCCCCATGAGTACATATGATGTAATCCTAGGGATGGACTGGTCATCCAGATATAGTGCAGTCGTAGACTGTTAACTTAAGAAAGTAACTCTAGTGTCCAATAGGGGGACAATGATCACTTACCAGGGTGGTAGTGATCGGCTAACGAGTGAGCGTCTCGTAAGGGCGTGCTTCAGAGGGCAGAAGAACGTAGCTTGTTATGTCTTCCTTATGAACCTAGAAGGAGAGTCTAGTGCCTCGAGAAGAAACGCAGCGATCCTGGTGGTACATGAATTCGAAGATGTCTTCTCCGAGGAGTTACCAAGATTACCACTACATCGGGAGATCAAATTTGGCATCGAGTTACTTCCTGGAATAGCATCGATCTCTGTAGCACCCTACCGAATGGTGCCAGCAAAATGAAGGAATTAAGGAAACAACTTCAGGAACTTGCTGATAAGGGATATATCTAAAATAGTACATCGTCGTGGGAAACGCCAGCTTTGTTCGCTAAGAAGCATGATGGAACCCTCCGGTTGTGCATAGATTATCGACAACTGAATCGGGTCACCGTGAAGAATAAGTATCCTCTGCCTAGGATTGATGAACTGTTTAACCAGTTGGCAGGTTCGCGATACTTCTCAAAGATAGATTTGAGGTCAGGATATCATCAACTCAAGATTAAGGAAAAAGACATTCCCAAAACAGCTTTCAGGACCCGGTATGGACATTTTGAGTTTCTGATAATGCCGTTTGGATTAACGAATGCTCCAGCAGCCTTCATGGACCTTATGAACATGATATTCAAGCCCTATTTGGATCAGTTCATGATTGTGTTCATCGACGACATCTTGATTTATTATAAGACTTGGGAGGAACATGAACATCATCTCAGAATTGTGCTTCAGACTCTACGAAAGCACCAGTTGTATGCCAAGAAACAAAAGTGTGAGTTTTGGTTGATAGAAGTTAAGTTTCTAGGTTATGTCATCTCCGAGTATGGTATCTCGGTGGATTTGTCTAAGGTTGAAGCCATAGTGGAATGGGAACGACTGAGACATGTGGCAAAAATCCATAGCATCTTGGGACTTGCAGGGTATTATAGAAAATTTGTTAAAGATTTCTCGAAGATAGTAGCACCGTTGATAAGATTGATTAAGAAGAATGTCAGATTCGAGTGGGATGAAGAATGTGAGCATGCTTTTCAAGAATTAAAGAATTGATTGACCTCAATACTAGTATTAGTCATTCCCAGTAGCGATGAGCCATACGAAGTTTACACAGATGCGTCAGGATGTGGACTTGGGTGTGTGTTGATGCAACATGGATGGGTGGTAGTGTACAGATCGAGACAGCTACGACCTCACGAATGGAACTACCCCATTCATGACTTAGAGCACGTAGTGGTGATTCATGCGCTGAAGATCTAGAGATGTTATTTGCACGGGGCGACATTTCAGGTTTTCTTCAACCACAAGAGTTTAAGGTATTTGTTCACTTAGAGGGATTTGAACTTAAGGTAGTGAGGTGGATGGAATACATGAAGGATTATGATTTTGCGCTGCAGCACCATCCTAGGAAAGCTAATGTAGTCACAGATGCACTCAGTCGAAAGTCTTCAGGGATTCTTGCTTGTTTAGCTCTTGAAGATCGGAAAAGAGACGCAACAGTGAGTGAGTACTGGCTACAGTATTATGAAGACTATAAACAAGTTTTGGTGTATCATATGGAGACGACTCCAGCTCTAGTTTATATGGTGAAACAGAATTAGTGGCAAGATCCGCATCTGTAGGGAATCTGGACGCGAATTCAGAACGGAGAGCAATTTGAAGAATGGAGGACACATGCCGATGGATAGTTATATTTTCAGGAGCGTCTGGCAGTTCCAATAATCGCTAAAGTAACGAAGGCCGTAATGGATAAAGTCCATAAGTCTCAGTTCTAAGGAGCACAAAGATGTATCATGATCTAAAGCGGCAATATTGGTGGAGAAGTATGAAGAAGGATGTCCGAGAATATGTGGCAAAGTGTACGACTTGTCTTTAGGTAAAAGCCGAGCATCAAAAGCCAGCAGGTCAGCTTCAGCCACTTCCTATTCCAGGATGGAAATGGGAATATATCATGATGGATTTTCTTATCGGATTGCCGAAAATGGAGCAAAGGTATGATGCAGTTTAGGTCGTGGTCGACAGGTTAATAAAGTCAGCTCATTTCATTCTGTTCAGGTCGACTTGTTTGAGGAGAGTTCTCGAAGAATTTTACCTGCAGAACATAGTGCGATTGCACGGAGTTCCTTTGTCCATCACATTAGATAGAGAAACCAGATTCAATACCAAGAACTGGAGAAGCTTTCAGGAGGCTTTAGGTACAGATTTGAATTTCAGCATAGCGTTTCATCCTTAAACCAATAGGCAATCTGAGCAGGTTATTCAGATTCTCGAAGACATATTATGTGCTTATGCATTGGACTTCGATGGGAACTGGAAGAAATATTTGCATCTGGTGGAGTTCGCATACAATCACAGCTATCATCGAGTATTGGCATGGCACCGTTCGAAGCATTATATGAACAATTGTGTCGGTCACCGGTGTGTTGGGCTGAACCAGAAGATAGAGTTATTCTTAGGCCAGATAAGATTTACGATAGTAATGAGAAGGTCGCCATAATTCGAGATCGATTGAAGGCAGCTCAGAGTCGACAAAAGAGTTACGCAGATAGAAGGCATCGACCCTTGAAATTTGAGGTAGGAGACTTTGTTCTCTTGAAGGTATCGTCTCATAAAGGTATCTCACGATTCGGAGTAAATGAAAAACTCATGCCAAGATATGTTGGACCATTCGAAATTACTCAATGCGTGGGTGTGGTTGCTTATCGACTTAACCTTCCTCCTGAACTTTCTCATGTTCATGATGTATTCCACGTGTCGATGCTTCGGAAGTGTCCGCTTGAACAGAATAAGATAGCCTCATTTCATGATGTGCAGATTCAGGACGATACAACGTACAAATCCAGATTATCGATGAAAAGTGATCAGCTTGCGTCGTCATGATATATCGTTAGTAAAGGTCTGTGGCAGCATCACGAGGCTGATGAAGCCACTTGGGAATTAGAATCAAATATGCGGGAGCTGTATCCGCATCTATTTTGGTTTTGAATTGATTTGTAAATTTCGAGAGCGAAATTTCTTTTAGGAGTGGAGAGTTATAACGCTCCGAAGTTAATTAAATGTTATTAATGTGTAAAATGATGAATTAATATGCCATAATGAATATTTTAAACTTAATTTGATCATTTTGTAAAATTTCTAAATTAATGTTATTTTGATTCTTTTAATGATTTTTACTTACTTTTTATTATTTTTGATTGTCATTTTGAATTTTGAAACAAAACAAATTGTCAAAAATTCCTACTTTACAAAACCGTAGGTGGCATACGGTTTTCGTACAGTAAAACAGCCCACAGTTTTCTTTATTTAAACTCACCTCTCTCTCTCTTTCACTCATCTCTCCCTCTTTCCCCCTCTCTTTCACGTGTCCCTCTCTCTCTTCTCTTTGCCTCTCTTTCTCTCTCTTCTTCTCTCAAAAATTTTTGAATCAAAATCAATCTCGAGCTATGGGTTAGTGGATTAGAGGCTCGGGAATGTGATTGAGCAATTGAAAATACGATTTAAAGTTTCGATTCGAGGTTAGTTTCAAAATTTCAAAACTTTTCTAAATTTTTCTAATTTTGTGGCATTTTGAAATTTAAGCTTTTCTAAGCTTAGAAAACCCTTGATCTAAGTTAGAGAGACTTAGAATAACTAGAATGTAAGCTTTGTTTGAACAAATGGATTTAAATCGAGATTTTTTATTTTTCTCTATTTTTGGGATTTTTCAAAATCTTTGTTCAAATCTTGTTTAAGTTGATTTAAAAGTGTTCTATAATGTTTTTCTATCATCTAATAATGTTTCCCATGCTTGAGAATTGAGAAAAACAGGTTGAAATGAAGATTTAGGTTTAGAAGGCCGAGAATCTATGCCTGAAAAATTTTAAAATTTTTCCATATCGGCAGACCGAAGTTCATGTTCGGCAGGATGAATTCATGAGTTTGACAGGCCGGATTCATACGACCGGCAGGTTGAAAGGGGAAAAGTTTGGCTAACTGGACCTGGCTTTTCGGTAGGCCGAACTGCACAGTTTGGCCGGCCGAACTGCACAGTTTGGTCGGCCGAACCAGGGTGACCGATAGACCGACCGAGTATGGTGAAATTTTGTTATTTTTAATCCGTTTTCACCGTTTTGAATCCCGATTTAGATTTTAACAACACAATATGATTTTAAAAATACAAATGGCACACTAGGACACCATGAGATAGTTTAGTAATATAGGGTATCTCGAGCTAGATATTGATAGATTTAGTTATTATATATTTAAGGTTGTTCGTGGTTTCGTGGAGCTGACATATAGCGGACCAAGATTACGATGTGGGGCATCGGTACGAGTATTGAGGTAGGACTTTTACCTCTTTCTTGGTAGCCAATTTTAAATGCTTTGGCCTTAAAGAATTTTCAACAAATATGTTTTCAATGATTGGTTGAAAATGGATTTTGTTGACTGATTTCATAAATGGTAAAATTGAGATGATTTTCATAATAAACCTTATAATGAATGTAAATGATTATGTTTGGTAAAAAGAGATTTTAATGATTATAGAAAGATATAAATATATATATATATATCTATATATTTAAGGGCATGATATCATATCAGAGATCGGGTCATGTAGCATGCGACCTTGGGGGCAGGTCCCGAAACCCAGCCAGGCCACTACGGTGTGAAATATATATATAGTTTGCCTAGGAAAAAAATGGTATTCTTTCTGGTTGACCAATAAACTGTTTTGGTAAGATAAACTTTATTAAATTTTCATCTATTTATTTATTTGTTTTAGTTTATTTTCTATATATTTATTTGAATAGTGAAATTTCTTTTAAAGTCAAATGTTTTATAATATATAGTCTTACTGAGCCTTTCGCTTACATTTTATTTGTTTTAAAATCTTTCCTCACTAAGTGGATGTCAGCTTAAGATCGGAGAAGAGTTCACAGACAAGACATTCGAGCAGTAGGAGAACCCAGTAGTTTTTTTAAACTATAAAATCAAGGCATGTATAACTTTAACTTTTTTTTTTTTCATTTGGACTGTGGTTGTAATTTATTATTGTTAGTACTATGTGTGTGCACAAATGTGGGTAAGTGGGATCATTCTCGTTTCACTATATTTCTTTATATTTATTTTCCTTAAGGTTCATTTTGTTATTCTCACTCGTTTAATTGCTACGATATCTAGTCTTAAAAAGATTTTAAAATTATTACATTTTCTTAAGTAATTTCTTAATTCTTAAACTTATGTTTTAACTAAATTTCTACTTAATTAACTTAATTGAACCGCCATGTCACCTCTTGTACTCCGGGACGTGACACTTTATATGTGCATAGATACAATATTGATAACAACTCGCTATCATTGAAACTGGAGTTTTTGACTATAAATGAAAAATAGTATTGCATCCCTTTTCTTCTTTAAAAATGGTTTTAAGTAATGCCACCACGTGTAAGGAATATATATCCACACATCTTTGCCGAAAATGATGTACAGGTATTATCAACAACAACAAAGACATATGTTGGAAATTTATGCACAGATTAAAATTCTTCATTGCCTTCTATAAGACGTTGATAATGTTGTTAGCATGATGGTACCGCCAATTCAGCTCCAGCTTTGATAATCAGTTATCTTGCCCCATATGATGTTCAACATCCGTGATGTGCCAAAATATATGTCTTTCTATATTCAGAATTTACATACAACACGAGTTGAGCTATTCCTAGGACGAACCCAGTTCCATTTGGTACCTCTACATACATATATATATATATATATGTATACTATAGTAGCACACAACAAAGTTTAATAATTTTGTTACACTATATATTAAGTGTTGGTCATCTCTCACGCTGTCGTTTCTAGTATGTTGCTGTACACAGCATTTTGTTCACTCATCCCTTACCGTCGTTTTCTATCCATGAATGTGTGGGACTTCCGATTCCCTAATTCTGTCATAAATGTTGGTCATCGCTGCATGGTGTCTTCTTTGTTAGAAGTCGTTTCTACAATGCTTCTCATTCCTGTTTTGCAGCGGTTCATAAAAAAAGTGCCATGTTTACTTGTTGTAGCCCAATCTCCATTTCATGTATGTGTTTTTTCCCTATCGCATGTTTTTTGTCATGATTGTGGATTTTGCCATGAAAAAAGTGAAATGATCAGTTTTGGACGCGTGGCTGCCAGAAGAAGGTTTTAAATACGTTATAGGTAACGGTCACAAGCTGTGATGATTGTTGGCATTGTTGAGTTATATTGTTTGATGCTTGTGTTTATGCCCTCGGCGTTATGTTGCCAGTGTACATTGGTCTGGAGGTAGGTTTTCTTTGTATCATATGTTGCGTCTTGTTTCCTGTGCTTATTTGCGGCGTATGACCAATGATGTTCACCATGATAACGTCTGGTGCCGAGATGAGATGAAGTAGCACAAATGATTTTTGCTCATACTTATGCTTCTGAGCCTATAAAGTTGTCTTTTCACTATGTTCATCTCGTTACGTTTAAAGTAATATATAAATAATTAGGTGTACCTATGCAATAATTTGTTTTCATATAAAAGGAAATGCATAGGAGCAAGAATGATTCCATTGCTTGGACTACAAAGAGGACCGAATTACTGATTGGACTCCTTCAGGACCTTTTTAAACAAAGTGGAGAATGTATACTTAATAAGAAACTATGTGAGACTTGGGTAGCGTACTTGTCAAAACAGTTCAATTATCCTGTAATGCCAACCCAAATTAAACATAAGAAAGAGAACCTGCGGAAAGAATGGGCATTTCTTAAGACTTCAGATGGTGCGACAGGGTTAGGGGTCAACCCTGAGAGTGGTGAGTTTGATTTCTCCATGAAGTATCGTCTCGAACTAATTAAGGTACATAGAGCGTGCTATGTATGCAAGTGTATAATTATTTTACAAACATCCAAACAAGTGTATTTTGTTTAACCTGTTTTTTCAAATTTTGTTTGTCTAGACTAATCCAAAAGCAGCAAGGTACCTCACTAAAGATGGATATCCATCTTTCATGACATTGGATTTGATTTTTGCTTTTTCCACAGCTTTGGTTTCCCTTGTGTTTGGTATTGCTTCATCGCATACACCGATAGCTAAGCACCTTTCTGAGGATGATGACCATACCGACACTTTTGCACAATAAGAACACCACATTGATGATGTGGTGAATGATATTAGAAGTCGAATGAATCGCTTGCACTTAAATTCTTTGAATCGCACTTGGAGGAATTTGCTCAAGCTTGCAAAGTGTTGGCAAGGGCAAAAAGAAGATGAAGGAAATTGACGAGGGGGAAAATTGGCTGAAGATAATGGCATAGGCCATTATGGAATCAAAAACAAAGCCCAATGCTCAGTTTGCCAAGTGCATCCACAATCTTACAAATATGGTATACACGGGCCGTGAAAAACTGAGGCTGCAAATGGTATTAAAAGATGACATTGGCTTGCAGATGATGTTTTTGGAGAACGATAATGAACAGGATCATAAACTATTAATTGAAGAGTATATGTCGAAGTCATTTTGCATGTGTATCAACCAGCATTGTTTAATTTTTATTATCTGCATCATATTATGAGACAATGTTTGATATTTTTCATGTATTTGTGCATTGGACTATTGACATTTTTAATTTGAGGTATCTATTGTTTATCACATTGTTCTTTGTTTAGAGTTATCTTGTAAACAAGAATTGTTTGATTTTTCTCAGGTATATATGAATTGGACTATTGACATTTTTAATTTGAGCTTCTATTTTTCAGCACATTGTCCTTTATTTCGAGATATCTTGTTAAATGCATTTGTGTAATTTTTTTATAGTGCTAGTTGTCCATGATGGATACTAGATGTTGTACCTCTATGACGTAGAATCATGGTAAAGGCGGGCTCGCTATAGATAACGATGATTTGTTTGTGCCCGTTATTGCTTATCTTGAGCAACAACAGTGGCCTAATAGGCCAGAAAGACGTCTTATGCACACGTCAATATTAACAGGAAAAATAAAGATGTTCGAATTACTTAACGATCATGAAAGACAGTTGTATAACAAAGTGAGAATGACACGCGATCAATTTTTAGCCGTAAGTCAGATCTTAGAAGAACACACAACATTCTGGTCTTCCCCCGAGGTCAACGTTAATAAGAAACTCATGATATTCTTTCATATTGTGTGCCATGCCATATTGAACCAAGAACCACAGGATCATTGGCAACACTCAAGGGAAACAATATCCCGATGCTTCTCAAAGGTTTTATTGGCAATATGTTCATTACATTATCGATTCATGATACCCCCAACCTACAACAAAACATCAAAGATTATTCAAGACAATCGAGAAAGGTATTCAAATTATTTCGATATAAGTGTGAACACTTGTTTACAAGCATATTTAGTACAACAAAATTAGACAATGGTACTAATCCTCATTTGCTTCAATCATGTGTAGGTGCAATTGATGGTACACATGTTCCATGTGTATCGCCATCATCTAAGCAAGCAAAATATCATAATCGAAAGGGGACCTTGTCCTTTAACGTGTTGGTAGCATGCTCATTTGATATGTGGTTTACAAACATGTTGTCTAGATGGGAGGGATCCGCATATGATTCATGTGTGTTGCAAGATGCGATACAAAATCATGGCTTTCTAATTCCACCAGAAGGTATTGTTGTGCGTCATGTTGTTCTCAATATTGAGATTTTATGCATACATGATATCTCTTAACAACACATATGCTATTTTATTGTTTGTAGGGAAGTACTATTTAGTAGATTCTAGATATGCAACTCAAAGCTACATGCTTACATCGTACCGACGAACCACTTATCATTTGCAAGAATATATGAAACGCGGCACTAGTTTTAATTCACTAGAGGAGCACTTTAACTTCAAACATTCATCTCTAAGGAATTGCATTGAAAGGACATTTGATGTGTGGAAGGTGCGCTTCAAAATTTTAAAGTAAATGAGCAGCTACAGAATTAAGAAGCAAGCACTGATTCCAATTGCTTGTGCAGTGGTCCATAGTTTCATTGGTATATGCACCGAAACGGAGGACACTGACGACGAGTTTCATAGGGAAGATCATAGCCTTCTAAACCTCTTCGATAATAATGTTGTTCTAGTGTTGGTGTTATAGGAAGGGAACATTGAGTTCCACGATGATGGTCGTGATGATATCGACGAAATACTAGGTGACCATCCATCCACAATTGAATGCCGAGGTGGAGAGATGATGCAAGAATATAGGATGCTTTGGCCCAACAAATATGGGAAGATCGACGAAGGCAACGAATGCAACAGTAGACCTGAAGGGAACCAGTTAAATATGTAAGGAGAAGGTGTAAATGATCTATCGAGTAATTAACTTTGGTTTGGCCCAGGAACATATTTAACAATAAATTTTCGTTTACAAATATTCTTATAGTTAAATATTTTAAAAAAATTTGTTTTTCTAGATTTTAATTTTTTTTAGAAAATTATGGTACAACGTGTATAAATGGCAAGGAAAAAAATGAAAAAAAAAAAATAGTTCACAATAGCATAATGAAAAGATATTCCAAAATATTTATATGGATAATATTAATTATTTTGTTCTAACATATATAATAACTAGAAAAAATAAAAAAAAACCACAAATATTCAACCTATGTTTTGACCACAAAAGATCCAAACATTAGTTTCAATCATAAATAGTTCACACCACAAATTTTATAATATTGTCAAACACCAGTTACAACTGTAATTATGATATAATCTATAAAGTTAGTTCTAACCATAAAAATAGTTACAACTAACGGTTTATACCACCATCCCAAGCACTTTATTTAAAAAAAAAAAAGGATAATTGTAATTTTCTCATTTGTTTTGGATCATGGGTTATGACTATGAGATGGAATTTTCCCAATTATATATATCAGAGCAAAATTGAGATGGCGAAATGGTTATACGAGAAAGGAGCATTGTGAGTGAAAGCGAAAGCCATGAATGTTGAAGAAGAGGTGGAGCGACTCAAAGAAGAGATCAAAAGGCTTGGCAACATTCAAGCCGATGGTTCTTACAAGGTCAAACTAATTGCTATTTTATTTACTACGCTCTTCCTTTATTCATTCTTCTTTTAGCCATTCTTTTAATTTTCGTCTGCAGAAAAAAGATTAAAAAAAAAAAAAAGGACGAAGAAGAACATATCGAAGCTCTCACGATTGTTGTGATTTAATTTGGATCTGATGCTAATTTTCCATGGGAAATGATCTGAATTTTTTGTCTGATTTTAGATCTTGTGTTTCTTTTCATTGTTCTCGATAATGGAGATTGCCACTACTTGTATAATTGCGTGTTTCTTTTCTTATCTTATCAAAATTTCTTATCTTTTAGATATAGAAGATCAAGAAATTTGATGCACTTGATCAATAACTCTTAATTTTGTCTGGAGGTTCCTCTGTGGGAATAGTAAAAGGAATTTCAGAATTAACGTTATAATATTTCTCTCTGTATTATACTAGAAGAGTGCTATATATTCTCAGTATCACTAGTTTTTAACCAATCTTCCGTTAATGTACCAACTCTAAGCCTGTAAATTAGCAGTTTTACATGGGAATTTCTGATTGTTTTTGTGAGAACAAAGGCAATCACATCATAACCAGGGCTAATCATGATGTTTAGCGTCTTTTGATCAATATGGGTGAATCTAGAATAATTTTTGAGTGTGTTTTTGGTGATGCCCAATAGCTTAATTAGATGTCAGTTTTAATTGATCTTGTCTACAATGTTGAGCTGTCGACTGAAATTTTCAATCAAGCATTTTAGTTCTTCCAGCCTCCTCACTTTTGCAAGAACACCCCAGCACAATTGCAAGAACTTTATCGCCACCGAATTGTTTGTGCATTTCAAAATCATTCTATGTTGATCAATCCATTTGGATATATATATATTTTTAACTAATATATATTATCTTCAATTGAAGGGTTAATAATTCTGTTCAAGTGAGCAGATAACTGTTACAAACCCATTAGGTTGCTGAACTGATACCTTACAAAACCAGCTTGTAAGGGGAGGGAATCCTTGTGCATTTCAAAATCATTCTATGTTGATCAATCCATTTGGATATATATATTTTTTAACTAATATATATTATCTTCCATTGAAGAGTTAATAATGCAGTTCAAGTGAGCAGATAACTGTTACGAACTGATACCTTACAAAACCAGCTTGTTAGGGGAGGGAATCCTTGTGCATTTCAAAATCGTTCTATGTTGATCAATCCATTTGGATATATATATATTTTAACTAATATATATTATCTTCAATTGAAGCGTTAATATTGCAGTTCAAGTGAGCAGATAACTGTTACAAACCCATTAGGTTGCTGAACTGATACCTTACAAAACCAGCTTGTAAGGGGAGGGAATCCTTGTGCATTTCAAAATCATTCTATGTTGATCAATCCATTTGGATATATATATTTTTTAACT
>CAMOHE010051259.1:125825-144008 GCA_946598075.1 Artocarpus hirsutus
GTGCATTTCAAAATCATTCTATGTTGATCAATCCATTTGGATATATATTTTTTTAACGAATATATATTATCTTCCATTGAAGAGTTAATAATGCAGTTCAAGTGAGCAGATAACTGTTACAAACCCATTAGGTTGCTGAACTGATACCTTACAAAACCAGCTTGTAAGAGGAGGGAAACCACTGGCTTAATAAACCCACTAATTACATTATAATCATCCGTGTAGAACTTCTCGTATCTAACAATAACAACTGCATAACCATTTGCATTCATTTGACCCTCTTGTTCTGCTTCAAGCTTTTGGTATACTTTACTCAATTCTGACATGAATTTTGATCTCTCTTTGAAGGTAAAATTTGGTGTGCTGTTTCATGATGATAAGTGTGCAAACATATTTGAGGCCTTAGTTGGGACCCTGCGGGCCGCAAAGAAGCGGAAAGTTGTGGCATATGATGGTGAGCTGCTGTTGCAAGGAGTCCATGACAACGTGGAAATCACACTTAAACCATCCCCACAGCCAGCAACATCAACAGGCGATGCAGTTGCAAAGGTTTAGAAGTGAATGAACATTTATGTGAAAGCTTGTTTGATGAAATCTTGGGCTTAATATATATGTGCCTATGTAGCTTTTATTTAATTTTGGATGTTTGAGTGGAAAAGAGAATATAAAATATCTAAAATCCGTGTTTTCCGCTATATATCAGTGGAATGAATGAAAAAAAGAGTAGAGGCTTGGTGCCTTTTATTGGGTCCTCCTGTTTTTGATTCTTTTTCCACTTTTGTCAAACAAAATGGGACCTTTGTCTGGTAGGTATGCTTGCAAGTTTTGGTGGCCTTAAAGGCTTAAAAATATCTAAAATGCTTTTCCAAAAGGTAATAATTTAGATGTCTTTGCTGTATCGAAAGTATTTACTCCCGAATTGCTCGAAACACTAATATGGTGTCCATGCCGATTTTTATAACTTTTGCTATAATTCTTGTTGCAATTTTATCAAAGACATTCTATAAATTTATATTTATTTACCTTCTTATAAATGCATTTTACCTTTATTCAGAAAATATACCATGTATTTGAAAGTCCTCCATTTCTACGCGATCAGATCATATTTAATACACAAATTCAAATATCTTTTTGATCAACACAAATATGTGAAGAAGAAAAAAAAAAAAGAAAAAAATACAATAAACCTTTTAAAGATTTTTTTTTTTCCAATTCCCAATTTAGAGTTTGTTTCACTTCTTCACAAATTTTGAGGTTTTTAAGCTTTTTTTTAATTTCTTTTTGTGTATTTTTAAGTCGAAACCTAGTTTTAACTAAAAAAAAGTATGAAATTATACATTAAATTAAATAGGATGGTTTACAAAGTAGAATTCAAAAAGAATGTCTTCACAGGTACATTTTTACCATGGTGACGGGTTGACACTAGTTGTGTCAATTCAAACGGCTTGGCTTGGCTTGGCCTGGCCCATGCCAGCTAAAAGGGAGAAGCATGTTGGGCTAGAGATGGGGAGGGTAGGCCCAACCTAGTCCAAATGCCTAGCGTGGTAAGGACCTAGCCTGATTGACCCCATTTTTTATATAGAAAAAATTTTAAGAAATGAGAAATTTACAAAAAGGTCTCCCAAATGGCACCACTCATTAAATCTACTCTCTCTTTTTCTGTTTTCAAAACTACCCCTTTATTGTTTATGCTAATATATTATGTTATAGTATTTGTTGCAATAATAGTAAAATGGTTTAAGTAAAGTTAATTGGTAAAAATTTAAAAAAAGAAAAAGCATTGTAAATTTAAGTAATCCTAATAAAAGTATGTTTAAGTAGTTAAGTAAAAGCTATGTAGGAAGGGTCATTACAGTTGGTAGCAGAGCCAGTATCCTGTTATCCTACTCCACATTGTCGCGCACCTGCTCTATTAGTGTCCAAGTAAGTTAGAATTTATATATGCAGTTGAGTTAAAAATTATGGTAAATATATTAGTATTTTATAATAAAGTATGCCCGCACCTGTTGATCCATATCAAGTAGACGAAGATAGGTGAGCGATGGTAGTCTTTAGGGATTTAGTTGTAGGCATTTTCTATGGACACCGTCTGCCCTATGGACTCATATAGTGGATCCATGATATTGAGATAGCCTTCAATTCTTATTACGTTGGTGTACACCTATAAGTCTCGTTAGCTAGTACACGGTTGCAGGCGCTGTCCTAGTATAGTTCATTGGGTTGGGTAAGGAGCGCCAACCCAAGATTGGCATACCATGAAGATGTAGCTTTAGGAAGAGTTTGGACCTCCACCTTACATAGTAGTGCTCGAGCAGCTGACGGATCCACAGATTAGGGCAGATATGTAGCACAAATGTTATGTAGCATTCCAAGCTATCTAGGACTCATATTAGGGGGAGTTCATGACTCATTACTAGCGTTTTTAAGAGACTATGATGTCAGAGTTTTTACCAGATGCCCACTTTCGATAAATGTAGAACTTGCTCTGAAAAGGAGTTCGAGACGACATCAGAGAGCTAGTGCTTTACCCAAGACATTATGGGAGCATTGACCACTTTATGGTTGAGCTGATTTATCATGAGGGTGAGCGAGATAGGATTTGGGTCGTAATGTAGGCAAACGCTGCAGTAATAGCCGCCTAGTAGGACTAAGAGGAGGCTTTAGCGGGATACTTCACCGAAGATGACAAGGACGACAAGTTGATCCTAGATTATCAGTCCAAAAATGACGATGATGTTGAGCCAATACCAGAGCACGTTATCTTGGCCAGTGACGACAAGTTTACTAAGAAAGAGGATCCTTCTAAGGATGAGTCCTTTGAGGACGATAAGTTTCTAGAGATCAAGTTTGATGCTGAGTTAGGGTTATCGTTTGATTGATAGAGACCATCACCTTTCAATCTACCTTTTTGTATAGGACTATCTTTGGATGTACTATGAGAAGTGGTATACCTTTCTTACCATACCTTAGTTTGTCTTTTGATGTACTATAGGAAGTATTAGACCACTCCCAATAGACATTATTGTACATCAGATATATGTATATGATACTATAGGAAGTAAAACATGTATGTTGACTTGCATAAACTGGAATTAATTTTCCCATGTACGAGAAACTTAAAATTTACATAATTTCCTTTAACAATAGGACCATGGTACGACCTCAAGCCTAAGCTATCCGAGGGCTGCAAGAGATTGATTTGTTGGCTCAAATTGTTGAAATAAGGCAACAATTGCAAGCTCAACAACAAGAAATGAATGCACTACATGAACAACTGGCATGATAGAACCCCCACCTTGAATTAAAGGAGTGTCAGCTCAAGGAAATCCGCTTGCTCCAAAAAATCAGGGAGCACTAGAAGATCCCCTTGTTGTAGGAGGATGGTGTGACTAAGAATTGCCGCTCTTTCTAATTGGTCTAGGAATAGTTAAGGGATAGAATACCTAATCAATAGCTAATGCCCATTGGGATACTATCTTGGAGAAAGTCACGTGCATAAAGGCACCAGATTTCAATGGCTCCACAGTCCTTATAGTGGCTGACAGCTGGCTAATTGATGTTCAAGTGGTCCTAAACTTTATGAGATTGAACAACCAAAAGAAAGTCATGTGTGCCTCTTATGTGTTTAAAAAGGATGCCAGTCACTGGTGCGAAATAGTAGAGGCAACAAAGGATGTTTATACAATGACTTGGCAAGATGTCATTGATGAATTTAAAGAAATGTACTTCAATTTGGACAACATGGTAGCCCATGAGGATGAGTTCAATAATTTTTGCCAAGGAAATTTGTCTATGGTAGATGTGGTATAGAGGTTTAATCAATTGGCCCACCTCTACCCATACATGGTGAGCATGGAGCGAGAGGAAATAAGAAAGATGATGAAGATGTTCAGATATGATCTCACTGTAATAGATAATAGCAGAGGCAAACTGCCTAAATCTCTAAAGATTGTATACAACGAGCAATTTGCAATGATTACTAGGTTACTCAAAATAAGGAGGAAAGGGCTAAGTTTTTCAAGGTCAAGTAAGAGGAAAGGCTAAAAGAAAGCAAAACCCAGAATCTTAGCCAAAAAGTTAAGGCAATAATTCAAGATAGGTAACAAGCAACAAGGTTAGAATAACAAAAATAAAAGGAAGCGAAATCCAAATGAGGGCAACTAGAAAGGTTAGAAGAAAAACCATAGTGGGAATAATAACAACAACTACCCCACTTGTTATAAGTGTGGGAAGAAGCACTTAGGTGAATGCATAGCTGGAACAAACAGTTGTTACATCTATGGCAAGGAAGGCCACTGTGCTAAGCAGTGCTACTATAATCCTCAAAATCAATTGAGTCAGAACTGGCCAAAAACTCTAAGCAACTAGTTGCATGTAGTCCAAGCCCAGATTAAAGGACTACACATTTCTCAAGGAAGATTTCTTAGGTCGTAACTTAATTTGCTTATACATCATTTCTTAACTTATTTTTTACTTATTAGTAGGAAAAATACTAAGTAAATTTTTCCTTTAAACATACTTTAAAACTTTTATGACTTTTTTTGCAACATAAGTTAAGACGTAACTCAACACTTGACTTTAAAATTATTCAAAATGTTTCTTAAAAATTATCAAGAAAACATTTACTTCCTTAAAAATGTTTTTAAAACATCTTTTTAAAAACAGTGAAAACTTTTCCTTTTTGCAGCAAAAAACTATCGTAGTGGTATCCATACTTAACCTTCAAATCTCTCCATCTCAACATCGAGCCCTTTTACTAGTCTTATTGGTTTCCCGTAGGACTATCTACAGTATGAAAGAACTTATAGGTAAAAAATAAAATGTAGTTTGGTATGAAAGAAAATTTTTGGTAATGAAAAAATGCAACTTTGTATCTTTATATTAAATTAAAAATGAATTTAATGAGCTTACGCTCACTAAGTTCAAACATAATCTCACAAAATATTTAAAACTTTATTTTATAAAACCTTCTTTATAAACCTTTTCTTGTAAACATTTCTCATTAAATGTTTTTTATGAACATTTCTTATAAAAAATTTCTCAAAATGTTTTTAATAAACATATCTCATAAACATTTCATAGAAAGGAATACATGCAAAATCATTATGCAAGATTCCATTTATGCTTATATATGCTCATCCTTTTATGAATTTTTTATGATCATTCATAACTTACTTAAACATCTTGTCATCATTCTTATCTTTTCTTATCTTGTGAACTTAAGCATTCATACCAACATTATTAATCATGAGAACATAATGCTTCCCTTGTGGAAGACTTAAGACCATCAAACAATGAGGTCATAACTTTAACTTAACTTGTAAACTTCACATTAAGGAGGCTGGTACAACACTTATTTATTATCTTTGCTCTATCTTCTTATTAACTGTCATGAGCATATCAAATGCTAACATATCATACACTACAACTTGGCATTTAAACATTAAGCATAGAAAATGTAAACATGCTGCAAAACATGACTTGATCTTTAAAACGTTATGCATAACAAATACAAACATATGTTAAATATAGCAGTTGCAAATACAATTGCAAGTCTTAACTTAAACTTTAAAACTTTATGCATAACAAATACAAACATAAAACATATTCAAAGCATTTGAAATTCATTTTCTTTAGGTTGTAGGTGAGATTTGAAACTTACCTAGACTTAACTCTAGCATTCCTATTTGTTCCTTTTCCTTCTATTAGTCGGCTTTGTGTCCTGTTCAAATGATACCCCAACTATTAGCGAACTTTTCCATTATCAACTTACTCGATCGATAACATAACTTAAACATTAAACTTTTATTCCTTTTACTTAACTTTGTGTCCTATCAATTTACCTTTTCTTTACTCAACTAGAACGTCCTTTAGTTAAGCTTCATGTCTTACTTGACGGATTCGTTACTTAAGATATTGTAAAATCTTTTTAGTCTAAGGGCGTTTCTCTAATTTAGAGGACTCAGGTTCATTTTAACAATTTTCTTAAAAATAACGATTTTATCCTTAATAGGTTTTTTCTAAATCTTATAACTTAAACATTACTAGGCTAAACTTCTGATCTGACTTTATCGTTCTGTCAGTTATAGGTTACAAAAAAATTTCTGCTAAGGGTCATTTTTCTAATCAGATGTTTAAAGATCCAATTTTGGCATTTTTTTTAATAGAAAATGACCATTTTCCCTTGACGGGTATTAGAAAACTTTCAGATATTGTTCTAAAACAAAACTTACATTTCCTTACTTCTTGTAACTTTATGAAGAACGAGACATTGATTCCTTTTTCACAAAAATCCTTTTCATCAAAACTTTTACAGTTTTGACCTTAATATGAAACTCTTGGCGATTATGCTCTTAATGTTCTTCTCTCATTCTTTGCTTGATCACAACTTTAAATTCTTTTAAGCTTAACATTTTTGGTTACTCATTACCCATAGTAGTGTAAAAAACCAACGTTCCTTAGTGAAAATTTTGATTTCACATGGTTTTATAGTTTTGGCCTAAAACACAAAATCTTTACATTTTTATCCTTGAGACCAAAAACACTAATCTTATGCCAAAACATTTAGATTTTTGCAAAGATTAAAACTTATAAAAGCTCCTTGGTCAAATTCAAAACATTCCATAACGTTTTACTTTTTACAAAATTTTGTGCTTAAAATCTCATAAAATTCATAACTTAAAATTGATATAGAATTTTTGCAAACCATCTGTAAATTTTAACGATTTCAATGAGATTTACAATTTTTGTGTTTTAAATTTTCTTAAAATCAATTATCTTAGTGACATTCTTGACAAGGTAGTACTAAAATCAACGTCTTTTGGATTGTTTTGATCAGAATTCGAGTAGAATTTCTTCTCGAAAGTTATTTGGCTTAACGTTTCAAATAAATTACATGTTGAACCCAAAGAATAATTCAACTTTAAGGGCTTCAAACATAAAATTCTTTCAAAAAACATATTTTTTGCACCTTAACTTAGCTTGATTTCCTAAGGTTCAATCTCATTTAAACCTTTTCAATCATTAAATCAAGCAGTTATTACATAAACAAAATGTATGATAACATTTTCTTTTCAAGCCATGGTTAAAATCATTTTATCAAACACTTTGTTTGCTTAAACTTAGTGTTTATGATAAAGTTGTTACACTTTGTCCTTTTTAACCTTAAACTATAGTTTTTTTTTTTTTTTTTTGCATCTTTCTATCATCATTATCATCTATATAACATGCCATACAATCATGCCATAATGTCCTTTTAACATGCCATGGTCCAATATATTACAAAACCAATCATAGGACCTATGAAAATAAACAAACTTTCAAGAATAGAATTTGGGTTCTTACCATGAAATTTCTCAAGCGTTTTGATCCTCAAGAATGGTTGAACCTGAATAACTTTCCTTAACATAAACCATGGCAAAACCCTATCAAAACCTTCTATAAGCTCAAGAAAGCCACTAATTTATAAGAAAAGATTTGGATTTTACCTCCAAAAGTGACCAATCCTTGATCATCATCACTTGAACTTGATTTAAAGCTTGATTGGAGGTTAGTTATTGAAAAATATTCACGAGAAAGCTTAGAGGGGCTATTAGTGTTTGCTCTTAATTTTGGAGCTTGTTTTTCTCATGTGTGCATGAAAAATGATGGAGACCAAAATGTTATCTTTTTCTAACTTTGATGATTCACCTACATTAGTCATCACTTAAATATTTTGTGGTGAAGATTGGCTCCATTTGCATGGTGAAAACCAAATACACCAAGGGGAGGAAGTGGCTTGATTCCTTTCTTTTGCGTGTCCTATGGTGGGTCCCATAACTTTTTATACAATTTAAATTTATACTGACAATATTTTTTCTATGCTACTGGTATACTTGTTTATACTGTTATAAACTTACACAATATTCTTTACTCATCCATATCCTCCATATAGTCATATAGTACAACTCCTATATCACTTTAACTTTAAACAGTTTAATCCCTACACTGTATTACTTTATAGTATAGTTTTCATACTGCATAACTTTATCAATGTAATTCCTTATACTGCATTATCTTATTAGTACAATCTTTATACTGTATTATTCTAATATGGATGATTTTCTATATTTATATTTAGTATTTTCTTGAAACTATATTTTTTTCTTAACATTTGTTGCAATATATTATGTAATAGTTAAGCTTTCTAGCTTGTTCCTTTCTTGTATAAGATTGTGGCTTGGTTTTTACCCTTAGAAATCCTATGTTTATTTTTATGGAATTTATCATAAAAATTAGATCAAAACAATAATCCTTGTGACACTCTTCATACTCTTAAAATATTTAACAAATTTTCAAGCATATATAGCTCACAAAATTTGTACTTATTTTATTCTACATAATCCCTTCATTATTACATTTATAAGGCACTAGACATGCTCGAGTGTCATAGTTTCAATAGTCAGAAACTTTGTAGAAGTATTTCCAGAAGAATTACCTAGGTTACCTGCAGAACGAGAAATCTCATTCGAGATAGAGTTAGTGCCCAGATCAACACCAATTTCTAAGGCGTCGCATCGAATGGCCTCGATAGAACTCAATGAGCTTTAGACGCAGCTACAAGAGCTATTAGATAAGGGTTTTATCCGCCTAAGTTATTCACCATAGGGTGCACCAGATTTTTTTGTTAAGAAGAAAGACATTACACTAAGGATGTGTATCGATTATCGAGAGCTGAATAAGATTATGATTAAGAACAAGTACCACTACCACAGATCAATGACTTGTTTGATCAGTTGAAGAAGTAGCATATTTCTTGAAAATTGACTTGCACTCAGGATACTACTACCTCTGAATTAAGGAAGGGGATGTGCCAAAGATAGTTTTCAGGACACGCTATGGACACCATGAGTTCCTTGTGATGCCATTTAGTTTGACTAATGCCCCAACAGCGTTCATGGATCTGATGAATAGAGTGTTAAAAGATAATCTGGACAAGTTTATTGTTGTCTTTATAGACGATATCCTAGTTTACTCCTAGACAAAGGAGGAACATGGGGAACACCTAAGGATCGCCTTGTAGATCTTGAAGAAGAGTTAATTGTATGCCAAGTTCTCAAAGTGTGAATTTTGGCTGTAAAAGTTGCAATCTTTAGGACATATGGTATCCAATGAGGGAGTTTCAATAGATCCCACCAAGATTGATGTAGTAAGTAGGTGGCTAGCTTTGAAAAATGTGACAAAAATATGAAGTTTTCTTAGTTTAGTAAGGTATTACTGATAGTTTATTAAAGGATTCTTGAAGCTAATGGCATCATTCATGGCTCTCACACAAAAGGAAAGAAGTATGAATGGATTGAGAAGTGTGAAGAAAACTTCTAGGAACTAAAAAGAAGGCTCACTAGTGCTCTAGTTTTGACAATTCAAGATGTAGAAGAAGGAAACTTTGTGATTTACAATGACGCCTTTAAGATGGGATTAAGAGCTGTTCTTATGCAAGGTAGAAGGGTGGTCGCATATGCTTAATGACAGCTCAAGGATCACTAGAGGAATTACTTGACACATGATTGAGAGCTTACAATGGTGGTTTTTATATTAAAGATATGGTGACACTATCTATATGGAGCTAAATGTGAGATCTACATAGATCACAAGAGTTTCAAGTACATTTTCACGTAGACGGAATTAAACATGAGGCAACGAAGATGGTTAGAGTTGGTATAGGATTATGACTATGAAATCCTTTATCATCCAAGGAAGGCAAACAAAGTAACTGATACACTAAGTCAATCATGTGGTCGCATATGCTTAATGGTGATCAGTTTTCTGCCTCAACCTCTATAGAAGGATATTGTTGACCTTGGAATTGAGATGATTGCGGGGAAGTTATCATCTTTTACTCTTCAACCAACCATCCTTGAGCATATGAAGGGTAGTTAGGAACTTGACCATACTTTGATTAAGATAAGAGAAGAGATATTTGAAGGAAAGCAAATAGAATTTAGCCTTCCAAAGGATGGCATACTCCATCATAAAGGTAGGATATACATTCAGATGATAAATAAATGAGGAAATAGATCCTTTCTGAAGCATATGAGGCACCTTATTTTGTTCATCCAAGAGTAGCTAAGATGTATAAGGATATGAAAGAGAGCTTTTGGTGGGCAAGAGGCTTTACTTGTCAAAAAGTTAAGATGGAACATTAACATCCAACAAGGGAATTACAAAAGATTGATATCCTGGAATGAAAATGGGATCAAATAACGATGGATTTTGTGGTTGATTTACCTAGAACATTCGATGGCAATGATGCGTTTTAGGTAATCTTTGATCAACTGATCAAGTATACCAATTTTTTGCCCATCAAACTTAGCTATTCTATCAAATGATTGGTCGAGTTGTATGTGTCCAAAATAGTAAAGTTGTACGAAGTTCCAAAGTCCATCATTTCTGATCAAGATGATCATTTCAGATCAAGATTTTGGAAGAGTGTACAAGAATTAATAGGCTCCAATCTAAGGTTTAGCACAACATTTCACCTGCAGGCTAATGGCCAATATGAAGGACCATTCAGTCCTTAAAGGATATGTTCAGAGCATACGTGATCGATTTCAAGGGAGGTTGAGATAGGAAGTTACCCTTGATAGAATTTTCCTACAACAATAGTTACCATGCATTAATAAGCATGGCACCTTTTGAAGCTCTTTACGGAAGGAAGTGTAGATCCCTAATTCATTGGCATTAATTTGGGGAAATGCATTTGAAAACTACTGATTTTATTAGAAGAACTATAAAGGATGTGAGATGGATCAAGAAAAGGTTAGACATAACTCACAGTCGTCAAAAGAGCTATATGGATAAACGCCACAGAACTTTAGAGTTTCAAGTGGGAGACTTAGTTTTCTTAAAAGTTGCACTGATGAAAGAAGTGATGACATTCAATAAGAGAGGAAAACTTAGTCCTAGTTACATTGGACCTTTGAAGATCTTAGAGAGGATTTGTAAGGTCATGTATAGGCTAGCATTACCACCGGAGTTAGCTTCTATACACAATGTTTTTCATGTGTTAATGTTGAAGAAGTATGTGCTAGACCCGTCACATGTGCTACACGAGGAACTAGTTGAGGTACATGTAGATCTATCTTACAAAGAGGAACCAGTTCAGATTTTGGCTTACGAGGAGAAAGACTTAAGGAATACGGTAATGTCTCCAGTTAAAGTTTTGTGGCGAGATCACAACATTGAGGAAGCTATTTGGGAACACAAAAAAGACATGAGGAAAAACTTCCCCAAGTTGTTCTAATTTTCGAGACAAAAATTCTTAAGGGGTGTAGATTGTAATGATTAAGAAAATCCTAGAATTAAATAGTGTAGTTTACATATTCAAATCAAAGATTTTCTTAGAAAATATCATGTGCAATTTTGTGATTGAAGGATTTATAGAATTAATATAGATATTCTAAAATTCTATAGAAAATATTAAAGTTAAATTTACTATCATTTTGTGATTAGATAATTCAGTTGATAATTCTCAAGTCGATTTAAGGCGCAAGAAATTTCAATTTGTAAATAACTTGATAATTTTAAATATAAGAATTTTCAAGTGCAATGCAATGTTGGTAGTGTACCGAGAAACACTCTAACACTCAATAAGTCCTTAACTTCCAATTAGTTAAAAATCAGAGTTATGCAAGTAGCAATTTCGATAGAAAAGTGCTATCCGAATTTGAAAATTGGCACTGTTAAATAGTTATGTCACATCTAAGAAAAATAAAAAAGAAGTCAAGTTTAGAATTTAATTAGTCTAGAAATAATTTTAAGATTGACAACAGTCTAATTGTATTACACGATTAAGTTTTGATACCAACACCGGTTAATTTGGAGATCATTCTCAAACCAAGATTTATGCAGAATGAGAAGCTAGATCTATATAAATTTTGACTGAATGGGAGACACAAGAACACCTAGGTTATAGATTTTGCCTTAAATTGTGGATCTTGTCTTGTAAGAAGGCCATGCTTGTATCATGCTTGAATAGTGTAAGGTAAGGTGAGATATGAATTTTTTCAAAAAAAAAAAATCAAAGAGAAGAAAATCTCTTCAGATTGTTAAGAGCCACCCATTAGCAATGCTCAGACCATTTCTTTTGCATCATTAAATCAATTTCAAGACTTAAACAATCATATATTATATGAACAGAGATAGATTAGTGCCTAGTGTATATAAATGGTACAAAATCAAAAAGTGCCCCACTTACTCCATGTACTCCACTTCTTTTTTTTTTTTTCTTCTTTACGAAAACTGTAGCTCTCCTTCAAGCTATCTCAAAATTCCTCCATCTTCCACACTCATATGAAACCACTCAATCAAAAAGGAGAAAAGAATTTGTTCTTCAAGGGTATTCTCTTAACTCCTTTCTCCTCTATTTTTAAGTATGATGAAGTTTATGTTTTTCTTTAGTTTAGTTTATGGATATGCGAAGAAATGACATGTAATAAGTTCTTGTGGGTGTTATTATGGTTTGATGTTGTAATGTATAGTTTTAGGAGTGTTGGGTATATTTTAGATTAGTTTTGGTATTATTTATGTTTGAAGAATTTTTTTCACTTACTGTGAACTCAAAAAACAGAAACTTTAGAGTTCGATTTTGAAATTTTCCCAGATACGAAACTTTTAGATTTCGACATTTTGAACAAAACTCCGTGACTGTACAAAAATGTAGTTTTCACTCTAGTATGGGTTTTTGAGTATTTTTTTAAAACTACCCAAGACATTGGAAAAGCTGTCCAAAAATTGTCTACTGTGGGCAGCCACTCTTTTTGGCCATTACATGTCCGAATCATATTTTTTGTCAAACATGAAAGTTTTAGATCTTGACGAAACGAAGAAGTTTTGTGAAGAAAAAACGTTGAATTTTCGTCTCTATTACATTTTTAGCAGAAAAGGCATCTGTTTGTTTTAAATAGTAAAAATAGTCCCTTTTTTTTTAACAAAAACATCCAAAAAGTCTAAATTATAATTTTTGCAAAACACGAAAGTTTTATATTTTGATGAAATGAATAACTTTTATGAAGAAATTTTTGTAAAAATCTATTTGTAAACCAGACTTTAAATTGGATAAATAAAAACAGCCAAAACTTTTTAATTAGTAAAGTTTACAAAAGTCGTTGGAAATGGATATGCTAAAGACAGAAAACAGGATTTTAATAAACGCAAAAGTTTTTAGAGTTCATAAATAAAACAAGAAACTTTCATGAAGAAAAAAATTAGAGGAAAAAACTACCTTTAACATATAGTTTGATGTTAACTTTTTAAAACTAATCGAAATATACCCCTTGGTACTAGTGTTCAAACAAACATTTGTTTAGCGGTAGAAATTCTACTTTACAACTCATAGCGAAACTGTAGCAAAAACTATGGCCTCGTTTGGTAGTGTATTTATTTTGGTTCTTCTTTTTGAAAAAATATGAAAATGAAAATGTTTTGAAAATATGCTAAGACTGTTTTTGAAATTGTATTTGGTTGTACATAGTGGCATTTTTTTTTTAAAATAAAACATTTCTGACAAAAAATTGTTAATATAAAACAAAACCAAATTTAATTTTAAAAACACTAATTATTAATATAATAATACTTAATAGTACTAATTAGAATCAAATATTGAACATTTTTTACTAAAAAAGTAAAAACTCAAGAGTAAGCCTCTCGTCTTCCTCCTTTTTCTTTTGGCTCTAAACTATCTTCTTCCTCCTTGTTTGGAAGCAATGCTAGCTACCTTTTGCAACAACGACGATGATCGAGCTAGGCTAGAGGGATTTACATGACGGAGATCGAGGCTGGGCTTGGAGAATTCTCAATAAAGCTTGGTGGGATGATTCGACGTTGTTCAATGGGTGGGGGAATTTGGACAACGATCTACGAGGGCCTGGTTATGGCAAGATCCGTGAGAGCAAAGATTGGCCAGCTATGTGGGGGTCAGGGGTCTTTGGGTTTGTGGGTGATGGCTGGAGTCATGGGTCCTCGAAGATGGCTTATGTTATGGTCATCAAAGAGACCAAAAGGGTGGGACCCGACGGGAAGGCTAGAAGGCTGGCAGTGGTAACCTTGGTGGGGTTGAGGAGGGCCATGAGGGTGGAGATGCGGTGGCGATTGATAGTGATCTGAGACCAAGAAGCTATAGTTGGTGACACTTCTTGGTTGGGAGTTTACAATCATCGAAGATCCGACAAGAGGCTGTTTTCATTGAACAGAGATAGAAAAGAGAGACAGAGAGAGGCCTTCGGGGTTGTCGCTGGCGATGGGTGGGTTGATGTCCCTAGGGTTTGTAGATGAGGGGCTTAGTGGGATGGCGGCGGTAGGGCGGTGGATGGTGGCAGCGCGAAGCAAAGAGAGATGAATGGGAGTTCAAGAGATAAGAAACAAAATGAAAACATCTTTTTTTCATTTGCAGATTGTGAGGAAATATTGGGCATTTTAAAAACAATTTTTATTTTCATTTTCTACAAATTTTAAACCAAACATTATTTCAAAAACATGTTTATCTTTTGTGTTTTTGACAATAGGAAAAACATTTTCAAAAACAAAACCAAACAAGGCCTATATAATTCTACAATTTACTATTTTAAACAAATTCGGACACTACTTTAGAATAACAATTTTTAACACAAAACTTTAATTGTATGGATATAATTTTTCCATAAACTTTAATAGATTCCAATTGAATGTTTGAAAGTATGTTATAAAAGCCAACACTCTAAACCCCTAGTTTTACGACACTAGACAAGGGCCCAACACCGTACTAGTCTAAGAGCCCTCTCAGGTCAAAGTTTTGATGATGTAGTATATGCAATGCCTTAAGAAAGTTTTAGGCGTAATGGGCTTTAACTCAATTACGAGCCCAATAAGTGTAATAAGGAAATTGATATTTAGAACTTAGTTTGTGATTTATAAGATTAATTAATCATTAAATTAATTGATTGGAATTATTTATACTTAGTTAATGATAAAATAATTAATTAATTATCAACTTAGCACAAGTTAATAAAGACAATTAAGAAAAACTAAAATTATGAGGATTTAATCAATTCCTTGTAATAAAAATAGTGGTTTTTACTATCCTTTTAAGGAAAATATGTTCTAAAAAGGATTAAAATCCTTTACAATTATGTTAAAATGAAATAGTATAAGATAAGTTATTCTTCCCCTTTCAATGGGTGTTTCTATACAGAATTTGTCCGTAGTGGATAGAAAATCCTCGGCGAGCAGAGAATCCAACTTTGAGAAAACAAGGAAGTAGGAATCTTGCCTACAGTATGAATATTTTCAAATAAAATATGTTCCACGTTTTTATAAAATTATAAATACATGTTTGTCTATGTGATACCATGTCATACTACATAAATGTTAATAAGTTAAGTGAAACCTAAAAACCTAAGTTAAGTGTTGTACCAATTTCTAAACCTACGGGGAGGCTTATATTTGGTAAAGATAATTTAGATCATGGGTCATTGGGGACCTTGCAAACCTTTGTTGGAAAAATAGTGCACAATAGAATTTTAAAAATTTTATATCAAAGTATTTTTCAAAACACAAGTTTGACATGCTATATGTATAAATTAACCAGATCTTACTAACCTTTGAATGCCGAAGAACTCCCGTAATCCGTGAAGAGAAGTAACGTTCCAGAAGAGCCTCAGCCAATTGGTCTTCTTTGCTATTCTTTATCCATGACTGGAGTCAGTGTGGGCTCACACGTACAGCTCTTCCACCAGGTGACTTTCCTTCTAACCAATTGAGAGAACCCAAAGCTAATGTTCGTGATTTGTGATTAAGAGCTCTCAGGGAGTTTCAGAATCTCACTTGCAGACTATCACTCTTAATCTCTCAATTGATCTAAATAGTAGTGAGACTCACTCCCTTTTTATAGAGGTTGGGTCCAAGAGTCAGTCTTTATCAGATAATGCCTGAAAATTTGAATTAGAATCAAATTCGGATCAATATCTGACAAAATCTGTGTGAAAATACATGACCTTTTTATCGCGTATAGGCAAGCTGATCTGTCTAACCGGCAAGCCGAACTTGCCCCATTGGCAGGCCAAACTGTCGATAAAAAATCTCAGCGAATCTTTTATTTTTCACTCGAAATTCTATAGGATAAAGTCTCAATTTTAATTCAAATAACCCAATAGAAAAGTTATTTAATTAAAACAACTTTATCTATATAATTTCTAGAAAAATAAATGAATTCCTAATAATTCTACAAGTTTATCATCATTTAGTTTATTCAAAATTAAATCAATTGATAAATAGACAAGAATGATCCGATCTCAATAATTTAACAAGTTTATCTTCAATTAATTTTGTCATAAAATTAATTCAACTGATAAACAGACATGAATTATTTTATTCTTCTGAATTTCAACAAATCTAATAAATCTGACATAAGTCACCAATTATTAGAAAAGCACGACGTATCATTATAGGATTTTGTGAGCTAACAAAAGAGACTTGATGGACCTATATAGTTCAAGCTCCTGATAATTATGAAACCCAATATCCCATCCTTAATGTGTTTGTAATAGAAAAACCACCTTTCCATCCTTGATGTATTTGTAAACACATGGCTCATCCCCATTTTGTGAGAACCCATGAGTCTTGATCACTTGATCAATCTTATGTTCCAAAAACTGGAAGCCTTCTTAAGTCTATAAATTGACTTCAGCAACTTACAAACCTTACACTCTTGACCCTTGACCTTAAACCCGTCTGGTTGTTCCATATAAATGAACTCATCAAGATAGCCATTTAGAAAAGCAGTCTTGACTTCCAACTGCCAAATCTCGTAATCGAGAGCGGCAGCTATGGACAAGAGAATCCAGATGTACTTAAGCAAGGCTACAGGCGAAAAGGTTTCCTCGTAATCGATTTCTTCCTTTTGCGTATAACCCTTAGCTACCAGTCTAGCCTGAAAGGTTTCGACTTTTCCATCCACTCCTCTTTTCCTTTTATAGATCCACTTACACCCCATGGGTTTTACCCCTTTGGGAAGATCTACAGGCTTCCAGACCTGATTAGTCTCCATAGACTTCATATTTGTGTTCATGGCTTCTGTCAAGAGTTTTGAATCAATATCTCCATAGCCTCTGCTTAAGTATAAGGATCCTTATCATGTTCATCCGGTTCAGGCAAAAAGGCCTCACCATTGAACATATACCTCTCGGGTTGACGCCCGATCCTCCCACTACGTCGAAGCCCTTAGGTTGTTGATTGGGTTCGTTTGGTTTTTCTACATTAATCAGAACAGTTTCATTCGAAACCTTTAGAGTGATTGGATCACTCCTTAACTCCTCAAGCACCACTTTGCTTCGAGGCTTAAAGTCATCCATGTAACTCTCCTCAAGGAAAGTTGTATTAGTTGAAATCATGATTTTATTTTCCTTTGGGTTATAGAAATAACCCCCTTTAGTCCCTTTTGGATATCCTATAAACACGCAAACTTTTGAACGTGCTTCCAACTTATTCGCATCCTTAAACAGGACATGAGCCGGGCATCCCCATATGTGAATATGGTTTAAGGATGTCTTCTTGCCCGTCCGTAACTTGTGAGGAGTTTTATGGACCGATTTTGAAGGCACATTGTTCAAAAGATAACATGCAGTTTGTAGTGCATATCCCCAAAAGGATAAAGGCAATGATGAATAACTCATCATGGACCTTGCCACGTTTAATAAAGTCCTATTTCTTCTCTCCGCTATGTCATTCTGCTGTGGAGTGCCCGGTGCAGTCAAATAGGATAAAATCTCATTCTCTAATAAGTGTCCTTAAAACTCATCAGAAAGGTATTCACCACATCGATCAGATCGAAGTGCCTTTATGGGTCTATATAATTGCTTTTCCACTTCAGCCTGAAACTCCCTGAACTTATCAAAAGTTTTGCTTTTGAAGTGCATCAAGAACACATACCCATACCTTGAGTAATCGTCAATAAAAGTGACGAAGTACTCACACCCTCCTTGTGCCCGAATGTCCATTGGTTCACAAACATCACTATGCATAAGTTCTAGAACCCCTTCAGCCCAATTGCCTTTAGACCCAAATGGTCTTTTGGTCATTTTACCCTCCAAACATGATTCACATTGAGGTATAGATTCCACCTTTAAGTGACTTAAAGGTCCATCCCTTACCAACCTTTAAATTCTATTCAAG
>CAMOHE010051262.1:4953-34800 GCA_946598075.1 Artocarpus hirsutus
AAAATTTGGTGATGATTTTATTAATATTTTATGTGTTATAGAATTTTTATTGTAACTAGGTTTTTGGGACTATTTTATCCATGAAATTGAGAGATTGTTATTAGATGAAGTTTGAATGACTTAATGATTTTCATTTGGTGATGGGAAATTTTGTAGTTCTGTTATTATATGTTAATGACTTGTAATATGAATTTTAGGGTCATAATAATTTTATTTTAATTATTGAAAAATGATAAATGCATAGAACTCACTGTTTACACATAGGATGTTATTTTTGGTCTCTGTCTTCTAAAGCATGATTTGAATTGTGTTGAATTTATTTGAAGCTAATTTTTGGGTATGTTGTAATTTTATATGTCTATTAAATGTAGTATTTTTATGAAATTATTTCAAAATGTAGATAATTTATTATAATAATGCAAGTGTGGACTGCTCACTATTTTGTTATTGCTAGCAGTTTTGGAAGTGTGAGTTATGTGGCTTATTTTAAATATTAACTGGAATTTTTATGACTAAAGAAAAATCATGGTAATGTGTATATATGTTAACTTTGTTCTTGCAAAATTTGGTGCTCTAATTATGTGTGTATGTTAAGTTATTAAATTTTGAATTCTTGTAAGTTAGAAATGTAATTGTGTTGATAGTTTTATTTTAAACGTTTTAAAGTTAATGAAATATGTTGTAAATGTATTTTTAAATGTGTATGTGATGTCATATGAAATGGATGTTAAGTTGGGGTAATTAATTCTTTGAAAATAAATGTTAATTGCCATTTTATGAATGTATGACATGAACACAATGAGAAGTGAGTACATCGAGACCGTGACGTCGTCACCTACAAGCTAAGGTTAAGTAAGCTTATTGAGGTAAGTACATTCTCACCTGCAATATGATGAATTTGATGAAAAGTTTGAAATCTATGTTCATGATGGTTTATGATGATTTTTGATGATGAGTTTTCATGAAGTATTATTATGAAGTTTTTGAAGGCATGAAAGTTTATGCATGTTTTGATGATAATTTTTTTCAAAAGCATTAAAGTATATGTATATATGCATATGTATCACCTAAATAAGTGTTGCACACCCAATGATATGTTATGTTATGTTATAATAAGTTATGATGTCATGTTTGATTTGAGATTAGCTACCCCTCTCCTCTCATGACGGCTCGCCTATGATGATGTTGTTATGGTGCAACACTTGGGCCCTTAAGATAAAATGAATAAAGTTTTAATATGGACAATGTAATAAAAGATATGTTCCTATGAAAATATGCCTAGTGCACTATTATGATTATAATAATGAAGATGATAATGATGTTCATAAAATGTTTTCAGTTGTGAGATTTACAAATGTACTTTCTAAGCATTTGCTTATTCAAGTTTACATCATGTTGTAGATAAGGGTAAGAGACTTATGGCTTAGGTGGAGACACTGACGAGCCTGTGAGCTAAGCAAGATGAATTGCAAACAAAAGAGTGCCAAAGAATGATTTTATTTGATTTAAATTAAGTTTTACAAATTTAAGTATGTTATTTGATGGACTTTTAAGATTTGAACTAGAACACTTTAACTTCATTATTTTATAAATTTTCTTCCGCATTAAAACTGTATTTAAACAAATTTTCTTTTAATCGTTCGGCCTACCGACCGTTATCGGTTGGACTGCCGAAGAACTTTAATCAGCCTACCGATTGCCAAGGATCAGCCTACCGATCCTATTGATTTTAAAACCCCGTTTTGCAGAGCCTTTGGTGGCCTGCCGAAGGTTGACCTTCGGACTACCAGACAGCTTCGACCTGCCGAAATCTAAAGTTCGGCCTGCTGAACTATGTATATGGATTTTAAAGATGTTTTTAAAAGTTTATTCAGTTTACTTTGATATTGATAAACTATTTAATGGGTGTTTATAATTGAGCAATATAAGTTACACACTGATGTATATATATATATATATAAATGCATGGATCCTGGGTTATGTTTTCAAATTACTTTTTTTTTAATTAAATAGTTTATCTTATAATAAAAGTATTACGAAACGAATGTAACGACATCTGTGACATCCGTAAAAGGGGGCATTATAATTTCTGATCTATAATTATTCAGAAAAAATTTTATAATATTAGTGGTACACCTAATTGATTTTTTATATTATCATTACAATATGCTACACCTAATTGGTAGTGATAATTGTTTAATTCCATTGATTAAACTAATTAAGGACATCATCTGCCTCTACTCGCACTCATTGAGTGCACTCCACATGCATACATATATACATACATATATATATATATATATGTATATATGAATCTTTCATACATATATATATATATATATATAAATCGAGTATAAGTTTACGTGATGCTCTTAGGACGCTCGAAACATTTTATTGTTACACTTTGCGAAACATTTTTTTTCAAAATGTTTTTTTTCTTTTAACTGCCCAAAACTTTTTTTCCTCCAAAAAACATTTTTTTTTTTGGTTTTTTCTTTTTTTTAATATTTATTTTTTGTTAACATGTTTAATACACTTGAGTAGAGTGCATGCTAATTTTGAACTAGTATTATACATACATGATGTGTTTATAAAATATGTGTGTGTAAGCCAGAAAAGTTATTTAATGGGGGCATAGTTACAAAAAAAAAAATAGAAATAGTATTTATTTGTAATGACCAAAAAAAATCCAAAAAATTAATAAACCTGATTAATTAGGGATTTTTTTTTTTCCAAAATTACTTGGTTAAGTACTTGAAATGTTATGATAGTGCATTAAGATAGCTATTTTTAATGTGCTAAACTAAAAGTTTATGATTCATTAATTTCATATATGAGCTATAGTGGTGGCAATTATAAGAATCTCAATTTAAAAGATTTAAATTGAGATTATATGATAAAAGTGAAATTTCCCAACTTACCATGATTATGTGGAAATTCCTGTATGATATTAGTTCAGTAAGAGTACAGTTAAGTAAAGCCAGTAATTTTAGACACGACACGATGACATGATACGAAAACTACATAATATAAATAGGTTTGGACCGCACGAGTATTAATTGGGCCATAAATGGGTTGGCACGAATAACATGAAAATAAGCATGCTGGATTCGTACTAACACGTTTAATTTAACGTGCAGTAAATGTGTCAATACGACATGACACGACCCGCCAGCAATACGGCATGACCCTTCTGTTTATAGCACGATTAAACTTAAAATAAAAAAAATTTAAGAATTTTAGAGGTTCAAGATTGAAACCCACACCTAAGGGTACATTTCTTCTGCTGCCAACCACCACGCTGGGTTGTCATGTGGTATTTAATAATAACTTTTAATATATTTATTATGTTTTTTTGCTTTTGAAACCAAAAGTCCGACATCGAAAGTGAAATAAGACGTCTCTCAACTCCTTTATAATATAATGCCTCAACCCTTAGTTTCTCTTTTCAAAGCGTGCATTTCATCTATGGCTTCAAAGCAATTTTTCTCTAATGAGAAAAAAATAAAAATACTATTTAAATTTTTTAATAATTTAAAGATTGGAGGAGAAAATAAAACTATAGTTTAAAATATTTAATAATTAGAAATTTTATATTATTTACACTAATATTTAATTTTTAAAAAATTATATAGTAAAAAAATTAAATATTTATATTTTTAATCGTGTCATATCGTGTTATACGTCTTGTAGGCGTGTCATGTTCGCGTTTATATTTTAGACATATTTATTAATCGTGTCTTGTTCATGTTTAGCCTAATCGTGTCATGTTATAAATGTGTTGGCATGAACACGACATGGAAACACGAATTGCCAGCCCTATAGTTAAGTGTATAGTTATGTGTATGAAAATTTCAAGTTTACGGATCAAGAATTTGATCAATTCGACCACAGCACAGTATAGATTTTTAAGACCAACAAAAGCATCTTTAAATATTTTAAAAATGTAGCAAAATGAAAAAAAAAAAAAAGAATTTGCCCTCTCTCTCTACTTTCTCTTGCTACTTTTTCTCTCTCTTCTCAAATCTCGGACAAGATTTCGACGTTCATTTTTGACACCTCCTGCACCAACGGAAAGCTCTCAACGAGCTGAGTCAAATAGTGTGCTGTGCCGCCTACAACACCGCCAAAGGAAGCTATACGCGCCGCCCAAAGTGGCAGAGAAACCTAAACTTTTTGACGAGATATCTTCGCCATCCGACGTTCGATCGACGTGATTCTTATTCCTATGCGACCACCATGATAAGAGGAACAAAACCCACCCTTTGTGACAGCTCAACAACTACCAAATTGCTTCACCCATCTACTGCCATGGTCGCCACCGTTCCACCATCGGTTTTGCCAACTTCGACGACAAAGATTGACACCTCCTGGCCTAAAAGGTTTAGAGGGCAACGCCGAGTTGATCCACCCTCCCAATGTTGCCAACCTGCTGCTGTCGGATGGAGATCGGTGAACACCCGCCACTGCCGCCGCCACCATGTGAGATTTCGATCTTGGCGATTCCAGCCATGTTACCTCAAATTGATTAAGGCAAAATGATTAGAATTGAAGGAGGAAGCTATCCCCATCCTTAATTGCATGCCACAATCGCCACTAATGGGAGTTCCATGAACGCTGTCAGTCGTCGCCGTGGTTGGTCACAATTCCTTCAAATCCATTGGCTTCAACCCAAATTGATGAGGGCAAAACACTCAGATGAGGATGGGTAGCAAAACCCCTCGACCAATTTTGGTCCACCACGGTCAGAATACTACCGCCCAAGCCTCCCATTTTGGCCAAGATTGTGGAGCCCGAACTGCTATGTTAGAGGCTGAATTAGGTGAAATTGACACCGCCATTAGGGGTAGGCCTGAGCTCAGCTGCCAACAGAGTCTGGTCAATGCTGGTCAACGTCGGTCAAAGTCGGTCAACGGCCAGTCAACGGTGACTTTAGAATTTTGTGATCCGGACCTCCGATCTAAGATCTGAGATATTTTCCCGACTCGTTTTGATGTTTTGAATGCGATGGTAACCTCCGTTCGAGCTAATTCAACTCTGTTGAAAATCGTCTTGTACTGTTTACACACGGATCGAGGTAACTCAAACTGCAACAATATAGTTCAAAAAGACGTGTCTAACAATGTATGATCTCCAGGAAACATTTTCTGGCCATTCATGATCGATCAAGGAGTACTGCAGAGGATGCCTCGTAGACTATTGATACAGCAAGATACAACTAGATTCGCTTAGCTCGGAATCTAGGTTAGTAGGAATCTCGCCTACAATATGAACTGTTTTAAAATAAATTGTTTTAAATACTTTAATAAGAATTTATGAAAATGCGTAATCAGTGATTGTTACACTATTTTATGTAAGAATGAGTGTTATGTTATGATTTATTATGTTATGTTATGTCATGATATGATATGCTACGATGATGTTATGATTAATGTGTGATGAATGCAATATTTAAATCATATTGTTTAGTCATTCTCAAGTTAAGTATGTTTACGATTTAAGATTTATGATTTACATAATTGTGATGATATATAGTGCTAAGTCATACTGCCTTCACACAATAAGGCAAGTGAAAGTGATAAGAAATGTCGTACCAGCCTCCTTAATTGTGCGGTACTCAAAGTAGAGTTAAAGATGACCTCGGTGTTCGATGGTCTTAAGTCTTCCACAAGAGAAGCATCTCAAGTCTTCCACAAGGGAAGCATCATGTTTATAATCTTACGATTAATGATGTTGGTACGAACACAAAAGTTTATAAGATAAGGAAAGTTATGGAAAAAGATAAGAGTTCAAGTAAGGAATAAATGACTATAGAATGTTCATAATTAAGCATAAAACATGTCGATAAAACAACATAAAATGTTCATGTCTATTATTTTTATTAAAATGATTTTTTTAAAATTATATTTTGCGAGACTGATTTCCTTCTTGCTGAGCGAAAGCTCATTTAAGCATGTTCATACTATGGGTAAGAAAACCTGTCAATGACATTGATGGGCAGTGGTGAGCAGCGGACGAATGGTGGAGATGGGTATGGATACAACTACGCAATGTATAATATTTCTACATTATGAGTTTACAAATTTATGTATGTTTCTGTTTTACATTAAATGTTTATAAAAAACATTTTTTTATGTTTTCAAGGAAAGGTTTATAAATGACGTTTTATGAAAAACATATTAAAAATGTTTACTGAAAAACGTGTACGAAAAACATTTTAAAAGAAAGAACTTTATGAATATGTTTTATGAATTTATTAATATGAAAGTTTAGACAGTTATGCTTTGAGAAATTATTATGATGGTCTTAAGGAAGTTTTAAAAAGCATTTGGTATAATTTTATTCCATCATTATTCTTTTGAAATAGTTTTATTTACATAAAGAAATGTTTCAAAGAAAGTGGTTGTTAAAATAATTATTCTTATGTTCAAAGAAAATGTTTCGAGAAAATTATTATGATTATGTTCTAAGAAAATTGATGTCGTCAAGTATGTAGAGAACTAAGTTTTGGAAAATTATAATTACAATTACGTTGTTATAACTTTTAAGAAACTAATGTTATTATGTCAGGTTTTCAAAAGTAAGTTTTAGGAAATAGTCATTACTTCCTTTATAAAATTAAGTTTTGATAAAGGATTTTTATTCTTTTAAAGGTTATATGTTAAGAATCCATTTGAGGAAAAAAAAAATTATTTTTCATTTTTTTCTTACTAAGTAAGTAAGATTACTGTTTATGAAATGAAGTTTAAGAAAGTCAAGTGATTGCCTGAAAAGGCGGGTCGTCATATTATTAAATAGAGACATAGTTATATATATATATATATATATATATATATATCATAAGGTGGGGAGAGAGTCATATTTTTTCTTATAAATGAAGATATAACAATATATTTCAATTATTTAATAGGGCTCGCTTACATTTTTTCTTGCAAAATAAAAATAACTTATATAATTTTTAAAACATTTTGTGGGCAAAAATTTAAGATTCAAAAATTGAGTTGAGGCGCACAAGCCTTCACTCGTTTATACATGGCTTCGCTACAATCATACTCTGATAATATCAATATCTGACTATGTCTATAATTATTATGACAGATTAAGCCATGTAATTAATGGACTAATCATTTTTACAATTTTACGATTAGGAGAAACTAATATGAAGTTCATGTGTTATAAGGTAAAAAATGGGATTGAATGATGGTTAAAAACTATCACTAAAATTTTTCATGACGATTTTTGAACAATTCTAAAGTTTAGAGTCAAAACTGTCGTAAAACTTGTCAAAAATGGCACTTTAATGACAGGGCATTAGAAATCCATTTTACCAACCGTATTAAATATGATACATAACTTTCAAGAGGTCGAAACTAGCTAAACAACTTTTTGTTCGTTTTCTTTAATTATCCTTGGATTTTTATTTATTTATTTTTTTTTGGCATGTCTTCGCCAAATTTCTCTAAAAGAGTATCTCATTTAATTTCTCTCTGCAGCAAAATCTTAGATCAAATGCTAGACAAGGGTATACCCCACTATAGGGTACAAATTTGTATGTTCAGCTATGATAGAGTATGAATAATATTCTCCACCATCTAACATGCATTATTGGACTCTTGGACGCATCCAATAAAGGACTAACCTACACACACATTCATATATGACGCATATAGGTTGGTACTAACAAAATATTGAACTATACATGCTTCTCATTTATAATATTAAGTATTTGGCTTTTCTATAATCTCTCTCTCTGACTATATTTTTTGCAACTCATAAACAGTAGTATAGTACTTTATCACTTGTGTATTTCTATTGTAATGTATATGATTACATCAATATTGTTGGAATGAGAGAACAAATAAAGAGACAAGGAAAAAAATTTGTCTGAGAGAAAGAACTTTAGAATAAAGGAGTAAACAAAATTTTCATTCTTATTTCACACCAAATCAACCACACATCTTGTTTATATAAACTTCACCGTTCACAACTGACACACGATTCATCTTCCACCTTTATAACTAAAAATAAAAACTCCCACTCGTAACTTCACAATTAAATTGTAATAAAAAAAACTTCAAAACACCCAAAACAGAAAAACACATTAACTACCAAACAAAAGAACATTCTGCCCTTAAAACTTCTAAAACTAAAAATTAAGTTTAATTTCCAACAAATATGGTCACGGGTCATTTTTATGTTTATTTTATCAACCTGGATAACTACAATCAAATTAAAGTTTTTAAAACTTATCCTAAACTTTAGGAATTTTTTTTTTTGCTTAAAACATTAAATATCTGTAACACATGAGAAATTCTCCTTAGAACTTTTAGAACATCGAATAGAATTTATAATTAAACGTTTTTTATCGTACAAGTTAAATAAGTTTCACAGTCCGTTATATATTTTCATTTGATTAGCCAACTCATGCGTATTAGTTGGGATAGTTAAGTAATTTGCATTTTTTTTAATTAGTTGGAGATCTTTTTCTCTTTCTTTTTTTTGTCTTATAAAGTGATGGGTGATTCTATTCACACTCATATTTAACTATTAACACCCACCTTGAAAATAAATTTTCACATTACAAAAAAAAAAACCTTCAATAAAATAACAAAAAGGAAGATTATAAATGACTTAATTATACAATTAAAATTCTGTTATAATAAATATAACTAATGATACATATTTCTTTTTTTTTTCCCACACATACTTATATGTAACAAAAAAAAACCCTAATTTTCATCATTCCATGACTATTCGAAATAATCATATAGAGGCGCGTTTACTTTTATTTGTTATTCACCACAATTATTTCTTTACCTTTTTTTTGTTAATTGCCAAAAGAAAATATGAGGTCAGAACAAAATAGACTCTGTCGAAAGCAACAAATGTGCATGATTGTTCAATCAATCCATTACTGTAATTGTTTATTAATTGCTTCAAGTTTGTATTCTGTATCACCCATAAAGTTATTTTTTATTTCATTGACTTATTTACTTTATACGAATACGTTATGACACCAATAAAAGACCGTAGCCAATTTTTTATTTTTGTTGTTTGTTTTCTTTTTTCTGTTTGTGTTATATATCTTTGTTTTGTCTATCTTTTCCTATCTTTTTGAGTTTCTTATATCATTTGGTATGAGCTATATAATTTTAAAATTAAAAATTTCCTTTATGCATGAAAATATTTCTTGCCTAAAGCTTCAACAAAAAAAAAAGAAGAATAAAAAATAAAGAAAAATAAAGAAATACTGTGAAAAGAAGTAATAGTTTTAAGGATATTTTTGAACTATAGAGAGGTACAATAAATCAATTTAATTGTTTTAAAATTATAAGAGAGTGTATTCAAAAATGGGCATGAAGAGACAAAAAAAAAAAAAAAAGTGTAAATAGAGCCATCCTAAAATAATTTAAGGCAGTTCACGATAGGTGATTCATATAATTTCTACTTTGCGCTTTGCAATGTCAAGGGTCATATATATATATATATATATATATATCATATACTCATATGTTATAATTAAATAATATATACGTTTAACGATTTGATATATACATATATATAATGATATCAAGTCGTATTATAATCATATCGGAAATTAAGCACTACATAAATTTAACAAATATCATATGAAACTTTAATATTGATCACAGGTGATAACCATTACTGATAGGATCAAATACTTAGAATCGCAGAATTTTCCAAAATTGCTTATGCACGATTATTGTCATCGTACAAATTTTATAAGCTGGAAAATTTGCACCCATTAATACAAACAAATATTTCTTAATTATATTCTAAATAAACACATCCGAAACTGCTTGACTGGAAAGTGGTCAAAGAAAGAAGCTGTTAAGCCTCCATGATACAGACAATAATTACAAGAGATATTGCAATTCAGCAATTATATATATACATGTATGCAAATCGTGTAGGCCTTCTCTTGCGATATTATGACCGACCAATGCATTATGTAAGATCATTTGAGGTTGTAAAAATGTTAGGGCCCCTTGGAAATATTATTTATGATTTTTGTTGGTTTTTCTTCGGATTTGGTGGGGCGGTGCCGTCGTGCGTTTAACCACCACGTGAAGCTGCAGCACCAAAAAAAAAAAAAAAAAAAAAAAAAAACTGAGGATAATATTAATACAGACAAGAGCTCATACAAGTTAAACTATAAAAACCAGTAACAAAAGAGAAAAGTTAAAAAAAAGGGTAAAATTACCTAAGAAAGTTCTAGACCATCTACATCATAGAATGGGTGCCATACGAAAAGTAGCATACGCATGGTGGTTTGTTTTTCCTCATCAAAATGCACGTCATTTAGTTGACATAGTATGAAAGTTTGTTAAGCTAATTACTAGTAAGGCCTTTGATAATTTGGTTAAAATTGGGTCTGTGAAGTTTTTTTTTTTTTTTTTCCAGATTTTGAATTGTTACAATTTAAACTGACAGTTCAAATCAATGATCTAAATGCTACTGATTCACAATAGAATATTTTATATCTTTTGAAAAGATTTTTTTAAAAATAGAGATCGTTAAAGAGTTGTAGTATATAACAGAGCTTTTAGTGACAACAAATTTTTAACGAGTTTCATAAATTAAATTTAAGTGTTGATATTTTGAATCTGTCGTCGCTAAAAATTTTAAATTTTTAAAAATTTAATTTGAATTCTAACTTTTAATCGACAACAAGTTTCTATATTTATTTATTTTTATAGTTAGTGGTTTAGTTTAATAGAATTGTGTTTTTTAATGAAAAATTAATTTATTCAAATTTTTTTATTTCAATTTAATTAATATTTAAATAATTAATTAAAGATGTTGAAAACTGAATTGATAATTAAGTAACCAATATTCTATTAATTGAAATAGCAAAATACAAGTAAAGCCCAAAATAGAGTCCAATCTACTACTACTACTAATAATAATAATAAACATATACACACAATAATTAACAATTTTTTGTATCATACATTTCATCATCAGACTCTGTTTAATTGAACAACACTTGAAAACCAAGATTATGTTGTGACATCGCAACATATGTATGAGCCACTGTTGAATATCTAGTGAAAGTTGTGTGTGTATAGTTTAGGACAGCTGTGATTTGGCAAAGGAAAAACTTGAAGAAACATGTCATACTAAATATAAGACCAACTGTGATCTGAATTTGTAATTAATTGGAGATGAAGGAATTAATTAAGAAATGTTAACTATAAATTTAAAAGAAGTATTGAATAATAATTTGATAGAATTCTTAATTCTAGATATTCATAATTCTATAAAACTTTAAAATAACCATATCATAGTCCTAGGATTAAACCATGCCAGATTATCAAGAAACTAAATTAAGGATAAATACATGTATCCATGGTAGCAGTTATCAACTTTTGTGTAGAATTTCTAAGATGATAGACGAACGGAATGAACGAATTATTATCTTTCTCAATCAAATCACCTTAGTCTTCAATGGGTTCTTTCTCTTTTTGATGGGGAGAGGAGAAAATTTTAGAATGATTTAATGTATCGGGGGACTATATGTAACGCCCCCCTTACGGACTTCACAGATGTCGTTACATTCATTCATTTTACCATTAATTAAAGTAAAACTATTATGAATAAAAAACATGTATTTGAAAATACAATTTGGAAATCATGCCTAGGATCCATGCATATATTTTTTAAAAAATCAATATTCAATAACTTAATCCATTTTACAATAATAAATCACTTGTTCATAAACATTCTTTAAATAGTTTGCCAAAACAATTGTAAATTAAATTAACTTTATAAAACATTAATAAAATCTGCATACACAGTTCGGCAGGCCGAACTTGTGGATTTAGCAGGCCGAAGCTGTCTGGTAGGCCGAAGGTCAACCTTCGATAGGATGTCCGAGGCTCTGCAAAACAGGGTTTAAAAATCGGTAAGATCGGCAGGCCGGTATAAGGTAATCGGCAGGCCGATCAACACATCGGCAGTCCGACCAGTAATGGTCAGCAGGCTGACCGTTTATCAAAAATCCATTTCAATTTAAAACAAGTTCCAATATATTAAAGTATAGAAAATAAGTATATTCTAAAAATAAAACATAGTTCATAAATTCTTAAAATTTCTTCCTTGGCATCTTCTGTTTGCAATTCATCGTCTTTAGCTCACATGCCTTTCCATGCCCTCCGCCTAATCCATAACCTTCTTACCCTTACCTGCAACATGATATAAAACTGAATAAGCTAATGCTTAGTAAGTACATTTATATCTCACAACTTAAAACATTTTATGAGCATCATCATCATCATCATCATCATCATAATAGTGCACTAAGCATAATTTCATAAGGAACATATCTTTCATTACATTGTCCATATTAAAACTTAATTCATTTTATCTTAAGGGCCCAAGTGTTGCACCATAACATCATCATCGTAAGCGCGCCGTCATGAGAGGAGAGGGGTAGCTAATCCCAAACCAAACATGACATCATATCATATCATATCATAACATAACATATCGTTGGGTGTGCAACACTTATTTAGGTGATACATATATACATATTTATACTTTCACGCTTTGAAAAACATTATTATCAAAACATGCATAAACTTTTATGCATTAAAAACTTCCATAATAATACATCATGTATAATCATCATGATAAATCATCATAAAACCATCATGAACATAGATTTCAAACTTTTTCATAAACTCATCATGTTGTAGGTGAGAATATACTTACCTTAATAAGCTTGCTTAACCTTAATTTATAAGTGACGAAGCCGCGGTCTCGATGTGCTCACTTCATATTGTGTTCATATCATACATTCATTTAAACAATAACCATTAACATATATTTTCAAAGAATTAATCACCACAACATAACATTCATTTTCATAAAACATCACACATACATTCATCTCATAAATACATCAATTCATACTACCTTTTTCATTAGCCATAAAATTTCCATTTAACAATTTAAATAAGCCACATAACTTAAAATACCAAAACTACCTGAAATTAGCAAACCAGTGAACAATTCTAACTTACATTCACATATTAAATTATATATATCTTGCAATAATTTCATAAAAAAATACCACACATAATAGACACTTAAAATTACTATATAGCCAAAAAAAATTACCTTTAAATAAATTCAAACCATTCCAAAACATGCATTGGAGGACATGAACAAAATAACTTTTAACACTTAGGCAGTGAGTTGTATACATTTTTCATTTTCCAATAATTAAAATAAAATTATTTAGACTCTAAAATTCTAATGACAACCCTTTAAACATATAATTACAGAAGCACAAAATATTTCGTCATCAAATAACTTCATTAAGTCATACAAAATCATTACACAACAAGGAGCCCAACAATTAACTGATTAAACAGTCTAAAAACCTATCTTCAATAAAATTTCATAACATATAAAATATTTGTTATTTTATCATGAGACTTTTCCCTTTACAATTTTAACATATACATAAACATATACATATGAAATTTCGTGAGAGAATCATTTATTTTCTCTAAGAACAAAAGCTACATTTATGTGCACAGAAACATTCAACAATAATTTTATGAGTAACAGGGAGAAGAAAGTTCATAACTAAACGTAAAATTTGGAGAAGCGTCACATTACTCATACATGAACAACATACTAAAATTTCAAAACAAACGGAAATTCCTAGACTAAGATATAGCAATCGGATTAAGGAGAAGAAATACCAAAAAAAAAAAAAAAATGAACCCTTACCTCTAAACTATTTTCTTCAATCTACCTTTGAATTCGCCCAAAAGAAAATTTCAATATTTCTTTTAATTGATTGCAACTGAAATTAAAGAGAGAAGAAAAGAAGAGAACGTGGTGAAGGAGGAAAAAATTTGGGAAAAAAAAATATATTTTTTTTGAGAGAGAGAAAGAGTGAAATTATCATAAAAATTTGAGAATGGCATAAAAAGAAGTTATTCTTTTCTATAACATTAGAATTTTCTGACTAATTAGTGTAAATTTGCATGGGAAGGGAGAGAATTGAGGGCGAAAAAGTCAAGTTTCCAAGGATGGTTCAAGTTACCATATTTCTGAATTACAAAGGAGGAAACTTCATCGATTAAATCTAATCAATCAAAAGTCAAATGTTTTATTACCCAAAATAAGAAAAATTAAGCAAAAAAATATGCCAATTAATCAACAATCATTATCCAATCATCATCGTCACAAAGCTTGGGTGATTTCTGCTGATTGCTCATCGGTAGTCTTCGGCCTATCGATAGCTCAGTTTGGCCTGCCAAAGGTTTAAGGTCTGGCCTGCCAATTATATTCATCGGCCTGTCATTCCGTGAGAGTCATTTTGGCCTGTCAAACTAGATGGTTCGGCCTGTCGATTTTCCTTAACACACTAAAATTCATCAAAGCATTAAATTATTACAAAATTTATAATTACACATACAACATTAATAACAAGAATACTTTGAGCACATCAATTTTACGTGACCGTCACCTGTCATAACACTTAGAATAAAATGGTTAGTGACAATAGTATCATAAATCAATAAGGTAATTACTTAACGTCATCACTAACTTGATATATTTCGTTATATGAAAATCGACGGATGTTACAATTCTCCCCACCTTATAAGAGTTTCGTTCTCAAAACTCAAAACAGTTGCAGATACTTAATTCTCATGTCATCCTCGCGTTCCCATGTGGCTTCTTCCATTGGTGATTTCACCATAGCACCTTAACCAATGGAATTTCTTTGTTTCTCAAAGTCTTGGTTTTCCGATCAAGTATCTTCATTGGCTTTTCTTCATAACTTAGGTTATCTCGTATCTAGATCACTTGTGGCTTAATCACATGCGTAGGGTCTGGAACATATTTCTTGAGCATCGAAACGTAAAATATGTCGTGCATTGTTGATATCTCTGATGGTAATCGCAGCTGATACACCACTTTACCTATCCGCTTCAATATTTCGTAAGGTCCAATGAACCTCGGATTCAACTTGCCTTTCTTTTTAAACCTCATAACTCCTTTCATCGGTGCAATTTTTAAGAACACAGATTTGGCTACAGCGAATTCTAAGGGTCTTTTTATTCTGTCAGCATAACTTTTTTGTCGGCTCTGAGTAGTCTCTATTCTCTTCCTTATCATCTTAATCATCTTAGAGGTTTCGTTAAGAAAATCAGTCTTTTCATCGTCGACGCTCTCCATCATCCTCTTTTCACCAGCTTCATGCCAACATATAGGTGACCTACATTTCTGCCCGTAAAGGGCCTCATAAGGTGCCATCCCAATTGTCTCCTGGTAGCTGTTGTTGTAAGTGAACTCCACCAACTGTAGCATTTTACACCAGTTGGTCTTGAAGTTGAGAGTATAGGCCTGAAGCATATCTTCTAAGACCAAGTTCGTGCTCTCCATTTGGCCGTCTGTTTGAGGATGAAAAGCTGTACTGAAATGTAACTTGGTCCCCATTGCAGCCTGTACACTTTTCCAAAACTTGGACGTGAACCTGCCATCACGGTCTGAGATGATAGGCTTAGGGATTCCATGTAGTCATACAATCTCCTTGATGTAGAGTTCCGCTAACTGTTCCATAGAGTAAGTGATCTTAATAGGAATGAAATGCGCCATCTTCGTCAATCGATCCATAATAACCCAAATAGCATCATATCCATTCATTGTCCTGGGCAAACCGCTAATGAAATCCATTGCGATATCCTCCCATTTCTATTCTGGTATCTGGATTGACTGTCAATTACCGTCAGGTCGCTGGTGTGTAGCTTTAACTTGCTAGCATGTCAAACATTTCTTTACATACATACCAACGTCATGTTTCATTCCAAACCACCAGAAGTTATCCCTTAGATCATTATATATCTTTGTTGCACCTGGATGAATTGAATAAGGAGTGTCATGTATCTCTGCCAAGATCTTTTCCCTTAAACCATCAACATTAGGAACACATATGCTGTCCTTGAGGTATAGAATTTCGTCATCCGTAATACGAAACTCTTCACATTTTCCTTCTTTCATTTCCTACTTCATTCTTGTGAGGTTACATCTTCATCTTGTTTACCCCAAATCTCATAGTGCAGCGATGGAGCAGAAGTGAGTGTAGATAACTAGCCTGTGACAAGTTCCAAACCGAGTCCAGAATTTCCTTTCTTAAAGGTTGAGACATTGCTTGTAATGACATTAATGTAGCCGCTGCCTTTCTACTCAGAGCATCAACCACTCGATTTACCTTTCTTGGATGATAAAGGATTTAACAATCGTAATCCTTCACCAGCTCTAGCCATCTTTGTTGCCTTATGTTCAGGTCTTTTTGAGTAAAGAAGTACTTTAAACTTTGATGATCAGTGAAGATCTTGCATTAGACCGCATATAAATAATGCCTCTATATTTTCAGCGCAAAAACAACGGCTGCTAACTCAAGGTCATGAGTAGGATAGTTCTTCTCGTAATCCTTTAATTGTCTTGGGGCATAGGCAATCACCCTGTCATTCTGCATTAGAACAGCACCAATGCCCATCTTAGATGCATCATTGTAAATCACAAACCTGTCACTTCCTTTAGGAATGGCCAAAACTGGAGCTATCGTTAGCCTCTTCTTTAGTTCTTGGAAACTCTTCTCACATGCTTTTGTCCGTTCGAACTTCTTTTCCTTGCAGGTTAGATTCATGAGTGGTGCTGTTATCTTGGAGAAGTCTTCCATGAATCTCCGATAATAATCGGCTAGGCCCAAGAATCTTCTGATCTCACTTGCATTCGTCGGTTGTTTCCAATTAAGAACAGCCTCTACTTTTGTAGGATCAACCATAATCCCTTCCTTTGATATTACATGGCCCAAAAAGGAGACTCTATCAAGCCAGAATTCGCACTTGGAGAATTTTGCATATAGCTTATGTCTCCTTAATGTCTTCAGCGCAATTTTCAAATGCTTCTCGTGCTCCTCCTGATTCTTTGAATAAACAAGAATATCTTCGATAAACACAAAGACAAATTTATCGAGGAAATCCTTGAATACTCAATTCATCAAATCCATGAAGGCTGCAGGTGCGTTCGTTGGACCGAAAGGCATAACCAAAAATTCATAGTGACCATACCTAGATCTGAAGGTTGTTTTTGGAACGTCCCCTTTTTTAATCTTCAACTGGTGATATCCCGACTGCAGATTAATCTTAGAGAACACAGATGCACCCTTAAGCTAATTAAACAAGTCATCGATTCGAGGCAATGGGTACTTGTTCTTGATCGTTACCTTGTTCAGCTTTATATAGTCAATACATAGCCTCATAAAGCCATCCTTCTTCTTAACAAATAAGACTAGAGCTCTCCATGGTGAGTGACTAGGCCTAATGAAGCCTTTGTCGAGAAGTTCTTTTAGTTAAGAATGAAGCTCCTTTAACTTTATTAGGGCCATTCTATACGGTGCCTTCGAAATTGGGTCAATGCCTAGGGCGAGCTCAATCTCGATTCAACTGCTCTATCAAGAAGTAGGCTTGACAGATTATCTGGAAACACCTCTAAAAATTCACATCCTATTGCCACATCTTCAATTTTTGTCTTTTCTTATTGAATTTTATCTACAATGTTGGCCAAATAGCCTATGCAACCACTAGCTAACAACTTCCTTGCTTTCATGGCGGGCAAAAACATTCTAGGTTTCTTCCTAGACTCGTCAACATACACGAACTTCTGTTCACCTTCTGGTTGGAAGGTCACCTTTTGTTTTTGGCATTCAATGGAAGCATTGTACTTGCTCAGAAAATCCATTCCAAGAATCATGTCATAATCGTACATGTCGATCATGATGAGGTCGATGAAAAGTCCCCTTTCAGAAATCCATAGGGGAACAATACGTATACAGTGCATAGATTTCATCACTACCCTGAAGGGTAGTGTCGTAGTGAATCCCTGTCTCATAGGTTCTAAAAAAACCCCTAACTTCTTAGCAAAAAATGACGATACAAAAGAATGTGTGGCACCCGTTTCAAAGAGGACATATGCATTAATAGAAAGACTTAATATTTGACCTGTGACCACATTTGAGGCTTCAGCAACTACATGTTCTTTCGTCATGGCATAGATGCAGGCATTTGTAGGTGGGGCTTCAAGTCTTCCCTGGCTAATCAATGGCCCTTCAAGGGAGGCTTACATCTGATGGAGCTGGGCTTGAGGAGTTCTCTGTTGGGCTTGAGCATTATTTAGGTTGGGACAGTTTTTGGGCAAAATGACCTTCTCATCCACAGATAAAACACTGATTAGTTCTCTGACGACATTCTCCAGGATGATTCCTTCCACATTTGGTGCATGTTTGGAACTACCTATAGTTGATGTTGGGTTGGCCGCCATTATGTCTCTTGTTGCCCTGGCCTTGATAGTTCTAAGAATTGCCCTTCCTTTTATTATTCCTCCAGTGTTGGCTGTTGTTGTTGCTACTATTGTTTGTGTAGAAGGCGGTTCTAGTTGTTTGCATTGTATGCTGACTGACCTGACTGAGGCTGGTTTCTTCTTAGCTTCGACAAGTGGAACTCAGCACGTTGGGCCCTTAAAAGAACCTGCTCCTGGCTTCTGGATGGACTTGCCCCATCAACAATTGCAGCAATCTCTGGCCTAAGGACTCTGATCAGTCTTAACCATCCCTAGGTAAAGGCAAGCTAGCTGGTCAAATTTTGTCACCACATCCGTTATCGACATGTCTCCTTGGCATAGGTTCTTGAACTTATCATAAAGCTTCCTTGTAATGTTCATGTGGAAGAACTTCGTGTTGAACTCATGAACGAAGTCATCCCATGTCATCTTATCAACATTCCTGCTCTGTTTGATGTCGTCCTATCAAATCCTAGCCTCCATGGTAATACAGTAAGAAGCACAAAGAACCTTCTCGTTATCTGTAAAGCCCATAAGTCTCAAAGTAGCCTCAATCATCTTTAACTATCCTTGAGCAACTAACAGATCCTTAGACCCTTCGAAGTCTGCTGGCTTAACCCTTTACCATCGACTAATAAAGGTTCTTGATAGACTACTCTAGGTTCAGCAGCAAGAGCCAGTACTTCATTAACTTATGGTTGGGGAGGAGGGGGAGGAGGCATGTCATTGCCTCATCGTTCACTGTTGCGGCCATTGGCCCTTAACTTAGCAATCTCTCTTCTTTGCTCTTCTAGTTGTCTTTGCAACTCAACGATCATCGTTGTCAACATCTCATTGGTCTAAGTGCGGCTTTGCATTCTTCTATGGCCGTCCATTGTTAATTTCCTAAAAGAGTACGAATTTAGGAACAATCTTCTACTTTATGAGATAGGTTTTCACTACTAGGATATTATTCATTAAACATCTAAACCTTATTCTTATCATCATACTTACATCTTAACATTTAACTTTAAAACATACTTACTTGGAGGACTTGGACTGACGTATTATGATATGAATTGAAAATGAAAATATGCTCTGATACCAAAGCCTGTAATGCCCCCCTTACGGACATCACAGATGTCGTTATATTTATTCATTTTACCATTAATTAAAGTAAAACTATTATGAATAAAAAACATGTGTTTGAAAACACAATTTGGAAATCATACCCAGGATCCATGCATACATTTTTTTTTTAAAATCAATATTCAATAACTTAATCCATTTTACAATAATAAATCACTTGTTCATAAACATTCTTTAAACAGTTTGCCAAAACAATTGTAAATTGAATTAACTTCTTAAAACATTAATAAAGTCTGCATACACAGTTCGGTAGGCCGAAGCTGTTCGGTAGGCCGAAGGTCAACCTTCGACAGGCCGCCCGAGGCTCTGCAAAATAGGGTTTAAAAATCGGTAAGATTGGCAGGCCGGTATAAGGTAATCGACAGGCCGATCAACACATCGGCAGTCCGACCAGCAATGGTCAGCAGGCTGACCGTTTGTCAAAAATCCAATTTAATTTAAAACAAGTTCCAATATCTTAAAATACGAAAAATAAGTATATTCTAAAAATAAAACATAGTTCATAAATTATTAAAATTTCTTCCTTGGCTTTTTCCATTTGCAATTCATCGTCCTTAGCTCACATGCCTTTCCATGCCCTCCGCCTAATATATAACCTTCTTACCTTTATCTGCAACATGATATAAAACTGAATAAGCTAATGCTTAGTAAGTACATTTATATCTCACAACTTAAAACATTTTATCAACATCATCATCATCATAATAGTGCACTAAGCACAATTTCATAAGGAACATATCTTTCATTACATTGTCCATATTAAAACTTAATTCATTTTATCTTAAAGGCCCAAGTGTTGCACCATAACATCATCATCGTAGGCACGCCGTCATGAGAGGAGAGGGGTAGCTAATCCCAAACCAAACATGACATCATATCATATCATATCATATCATAATATAACATATCGTTGGGTGTGCAACACTTATTTAGGTGATACATATATACATATTTATACTTTCATGCTTTGAAAAACATTATTATCAAAACATGCATAAACTTTTATGCATTAAAAACTTACATAATAATGCATCATGTATAATCATCATGATAAATCATCATAAAACCATCATGAACATAGATTTCAAACTTTTTCATAAACTCATCATGTTGTAGGTGAGAATGTATTTACCTTAATAAGCTTACTTAACCTTAATTTGTAGGTGACGACGCCACGACCTCGATGTGCTCACTTCATATTGTGTTCATGTCATACATTCATTTAAACAATAACTATTAACATATATTTTCAAAGAATTAATCACCACAACATAACATTCATTTCCATAAAACATCACACATACATTCATCTCATAAAATACATCAATTCATACTACCTTTTTCATTAGCCATAAAATTTCCATTTAACAATTTAAATAAGCCATATAACTTAAAATACCAAAACTGCATGAAATTAGCAAAACAGTGAACAATTCTAAGTTACATTCACATATTAAATTATCTATATCTTGCAATAATTCCATAAAATACCACACATAATAGACACTTAAAATTACTATATAGCCAAAAAAAATTACCTTTAAATAAATTCAAACCATTCCAAAACATGCATTGGAGGACATGAACAAAAGAACTTTTAACATTTAGGCAGTGAGTTGCATACATTTTTTATTTTTCAATAATTAAAATAAAATTATTTAGACTCTAAAATTCTAATGACAACCCTTTAAACATATAATTACAGAAGCACAAAAAAATATTTCGTCATCAAATAAATTCATTAAGTCATACAAAATCATTACACAACAAGGAGCCCAACAATTAACTGATTAAATAGTCTAAACACCTATCTTCAATAAAATATCATAACACACAAAATATTCGTTATTTTATCATGAGACTTTTCCCTTTACAATTTTAACATAGACATTAAGATATACATATGAAATTTTGTGAGAGAATCATTTATTTGCTCTAAGAACAAAAGCTACATTTATGTGCACATAAACTTTCAACAATAATTTTATGAGTGACAAGGAGAAGAAAGTTCATAACTAAACGTAAAATTTGGAGAAGCATCACATAACTCATACATGAACAACATACTAAAATTTTAGAACAAACGAAAATTCCTAAACTAAGATATAGCAGTCGGATTAAAGAGAAGAAATACGAAAAAAAAATGAGCCCTTACCTTTAAACGATTTTCTTCAATCTGCCTTTGAGTTTGCCCAAAAGAAAATTTCAATATTTCTTTTAATTGATTGCAACCGAAATTAAAGAGAGAAGAGAAGAAGAGAACTTTGTGAAGGAAGAAAAATTTTTGGAAAAATATATATCTTTTTTTAGAGAGAGAAAGAGTGAAATTATCGTAAGAATTTTAGAATGGCATAAAAAGAAGTTATTCTTTTCTATAACATTAGAATTTTCTGACTAAATTAGTGTAAATTTGCATGGGAAGGGAGAGAATTAAGGGGGAAAATGTCAAGTTTCCAAGGATGGTTCAAGTTACCATATTTCTGAATTACAAAGGAGGAAACTTCATCAATTAAATCTAATCAATCAAAAGTTAAATGTTCTATTACCCAAAATAAGAAAAATTAAGCCAAAAATATGCCAATCAATCAACAATCATTATCCAATCGCATCCAATCATCATCGTCACAAAGCTTGGGTGATTTCTGCTAATTGTTCATCAGTAGTCTTCGGCCTGTCGATAGCTCAGTTTGGCCTGCCGAGGGTTTGAGGTCCGGCCTGCCAATTATATTCATTGGCTTGTCGTTTCTTGAGAGTCATTTTGGCCTACCAAACTAGATGGTTCGGCCTACCGATCTGTCGTAACACACTAAAATTCATCAAAGCATTAAATTATTACACAATTTATAATTAAACATACAACATTAATAACATGAATACTTTGAGCACATCAATTCCACGTGATCGTCACCTGTCATAACACTTAGAATAAAATGGTTAGTGACAATAGTATCATAAATCAATAAGGTAATTACTTAACTTCATCACTAACTTGACATATTTCATTACATGAAAATCAGTGGGTGTTACACTATAGCCTAATAATGTTTTTTTATACTTTTTCACTAGGTCCAATAAAAACCTATTTGGGTCAGTATTAGGTATCTGCTCATTAAACCCATACCTAGTTAATAGCCTATGGGTTTTCCATTAATAGACCACTTAAATTAGCCCATTATAATTAAATAGCTATAATATAATTGTTATATTAATATGTTGCCCATAACCTAATGGGAAACTAAAATTTCCCAACAATCTCCTACTTATGGTACATATAATTCCTAAAACAGTAATCTCATAAGTTCCTTAGTCACGCAAATATGCTATTTATCTTTAGGCTATACTTTAGTTTCAATCTGGTCCGTGTCACACATAATCATGATTGAAACTTCAATAGTCACCATACCAATATATTCAATGACATAGATCAAGTATGGATGAGTAGCATGGAAATTACATGCAATGTGATCTCAAACATGCCTATTTTCAACTTGTCTTACTTTAGTCTTTAGTGAGCTTAATCTAAAATCTTTAAACACAATGCAAAAAATAGTATAAAAAAGATACAAATTCAGAGATAAACTATAAACCATCAACATTATTCAGTAGAAAATTAAAACAAACACATAAATGTTTAAGTAGAATGTGGAACATCCAAATTTAACTCTCACTAAACCAAAGTATCATCAAACAAACCAACACCCATATAAGTAGTGTGCTCATGAAAGACCTTGAGGGTGTTGGGGGTATGCTCGGCATTTTTTTCTCGAAGAGCACTTCTTGGTTGTTCGACCATCCTACTCGGGTAAAAGTCATTTTTGATGTCCATATAACTACTTGTTGATTGGCACCTTTTCCCGAGGTGATCCCCAGGGCCTTAACTAGCTACCACATAAAATGCTTCCTCAAAAAGAACACGTGCTCAGGATGGATGGATATAGCTTGTAGCTAAATGACAACTCATTTCCAAGGCCAACACATGGCCTACAAATTCTGCAGCCATAGTTGAAGAAGCTATGAGTATCTGCTTAACACTCTTTCAGTAAATAGCTCCTTCAGCCAACATATAAACATAGCTTGACGTGGAACGCTTACTGTCTTGGCATCCTGCATAATTGAAGTTTAAATACCTAATGATCTCCAAACTGTCTAATATTTGATAGTTAAGTACGAAGTCTTTTGTTCTTTGTAAGTAATGCGTAACCCGTTTGGCTACTTTTCAATGCTCTATTCCTGGCTTACTCAAATATCTACTCAATACTCCACTCTAAAAGCTACATCTAGACATGTACAAACTTAAGCATACATTAGACTTCTTACAGCTAATGCATAAGAAATCCTTTGCATCTTTTTCCTTTCAAGGTCATTATTGGGGCATTGATCAAGACTAAGCTTATCTTCTTTAGCTACAAGCATATCTCCTGATGAACAATCCTTCATCCGAATCTATTTAAAACCTTTTCAATATAGCTCTTTTATAATAAACCAAGGATACCTCAAGAATGATCTCACAGTATCTGTATACCTAATACAAAAGAGGCATCCCCAAGATCTTTTGGCTCAAAATTTTTGTCAGAAATCTCTTGGGTACATGCAATAAGCTTATATCGCTACTAGCTAATAGAATATCGTCGACATATAAAATCATGAAGATAAATTTATTCCCACAGAACTTGTGATATATACAATCATCAACCACATTTACCTCAAAACTATACGAGATAATTACTTGATGAAACTTATGATACAATTGACGGGAAGCCTACTTGAGACTATAGATGGATTTCTTTAACTTGCAAATTATAGACTTTGAATCTCCATATACAAAGTCTTCTGGTTGGACCATATAAATTGTTTAATCAATGTCTCTATTTTGAAACATTGTTTTAACATCCATCTGATATAGCTCTAAATCAAAATAAGCCACAAATGCCATTATTGTCCTAAAAGTGACTTTTGACAAAACTGAAGAGAAAGTTTCTTTATAATCTATGGAGAAAGTTTCTTTATGATCTATGCCCTCCTTTTGAGTAAAAACTTTAGTGACTAGATGAGATTTATATCTTTCAACATTACTTTTTGAATCCCTCTTGGATTTAAATATCCATTTGCAACCAATGCGCTTTGCATCCTTAGGTAACTGGACAAAATCCCAAATGTCATTATCTTTCATGGATTTTATCTTGTGTTACATGGCATTAATCCACTTTTGAGGGTTTGAACTTTGCATAGCTTGTTGGAAGTTGATTAGGTCATCGTCCACTAAGCCTACATCAACTTCATGTTCTTAGAGAAAGATGATATAATCATCTGAAATTGCCCTTTTTTGTTCTTTAATGGATCCCCTTAAAAGCACTTCTTGAGATTGTTGAGTTTGCTCTACTGGTGAATTAGGAAGAACCTCATTATTTTCTTGTTCTTGAACAAAGTTAGAAATAGGAGCTTGATCATCATTATTTTGTATCAGAGTTACACCTTGAACAATGGTAGGAATTGGAGCCTAACCATTGTCAATAGCAATTTCTTCTTTAACGACAGCATTCTTGCCCTCCAAACTTGACATTCTCAAGGAATCTCGTATTTCTCATCTCAAAGAAAGACTTGGTAGTGGAATCATAAAACTTGAAGCCTCAGGAGCGCTTAGCGCATCCAACAAAGTAGCAACTAACCATTCTTAAGTCTAGTTTCATTTCATTTGTCCTACAAGGTTGTGCCTTAGTTAGACAACTCAAATATGTAAATGCCTAATGTTAGGCTTTTTGCCTATCTGTAACTTATAAGGGGTTTGACTACATCTTTGCTAGGAACCCTATTAAAGGTAAATGCTGCAGTCTTTAATGCTTCTCCTCAAAGCAATTCAAGTAAAGAAGAACGACTAATCATGCTTCAAACCATGTCCTTAAGCGTTATATTTCGTCTGTGTACAACACCGTTTATATTGAATTTGCCTAGCATTGTGTATTATGGAACGATTCCACATTCTTTTAGGAAGAAGGCAAAGGGTCCTGGACTTTGTTCTCTTGATCTATCATATCTACCATAGTACTTATCATGACGGTCAGATTTGATAGCTTTAATTTTCCTGCCAAGTTGAAGTTCAACTTCGGCTTTAAAAGACTTGAAAACGTCTAAGAATTGAGACTTCTTATGTATTAGAAATAGGCAACTATATCTTGAGTAGTCAACTATGAACATAATAAAATACTGTTAGCCATTCTAAGAAGTTGTAGGGAATAGACCACAGATATCAGTATGTATAAATTCTAAGACATCTTTGTCGACACCTAATTTCCTTATGTTTATCTATTTCACCTTGATGTACTCAAGACAGACTTGAAAGCCTATCAAATCTAGAGGGTCAAGAATTATACAAGTCTTTGAATTATCTGTTTAGAGATATGACCTAAATGTTTGTGCTATAAAGTAGTAGAATCCTCAATTAATTTATGCTTTATACCATGTGTACAAGAATGTAGTGGTTTATTATAAGAATTAACATTATCAAGCATATAAAATTATCAATTAAAGAAACATTACCAATAGGATTTAAATTTTGAAAAAGGCTAACTTTACTATTCCAAAGGAACAAAAATAACTAGATTTGTCCAATCTAAAAATATGAATTAAATTCTGTTTAAAGGACAGTACAACATAAGTCTTATTCAAATTCAAATAAAATCTAGTTTTTAACAATGTTCTAAAATGTCCTATAGCTTCAACTGCTACTTTATTGCCTTTGGCTACAAAGATGAATCTTTTAGCATCACTTGATGGTTGGCTCGACAGGCAACCATGCATAGACATATTTATGTGAATAGTAGCATTAGAATCTACCCGCCAAGTATCTTTGGGTACGGAAACTAAATTAACTTCAAAACAAAAAAAGGGCGCCGCGACTCTTGTTGAAAATTTTCCCATTTAGCTGTTCGGTACTTGAAATTTATGTTTAGACCCCTGTTTTATCTTGTATATGTGATGGAATTTTTTGTAGTTTGCATAATCAGTTTTGAACCTTTTGATGTTTCATTGAATACCAGAGCGTTGTATGAGCTGAACTTTCTTTTTTATACCTTCGATTTTTATCTGTACATTTTGTTCAAACTCTGATTTGCCTATGGAGCTTGAAGAGGGAGAAAGCAAGTTAATAGCTCTCAAAGTAGATTAGCATAGAGGACAAGTTTCATAATAAAAAAGAATATAACTGAAGTAAATCATCCTTATCAGAACTTAGATTTGTCGTTCTTGTTTAGATTGGTATATTTTCTTACGTTGTTTCAGTTTTTATAGATCATTTTAGCAACTCTTTATATTTTTCTCTTTTTATTAGGCACTGTTCTATTTGTAACCTTGTACTTCAATTTTTTTCCCTTTCTTTCAATCATGTTTGTTGAAAAAATTGTAGGGTTCTGATATAAAGTCAAAAGTCACTTCTTTGTTAGAAAATACAGACATGAGAGTTTAATTTTGTTCTTGATCTTAGAGAAACTCCTATGGAAAATATACTTAGAGGCTTATGGAAATGCATCTGTGGTTATTTTAGTAGACGCGAAGCATTCAACCATCTTCAGGAACAAACTTAACAATTCACTTTGAATTTTTGGTGCTTCATGTTAGAAACTGATGCATCATTAGATAATTAAAAAATAGTTCCCTTTTGTTTTCCCTGGGGTTGTTGTTATTATTATTGCGTTTTACTTCATTGTAACTCTTGAATCTTGATGAATTCGTTTATGTGCATTTTTGTGTAGCCAAAGAGTTAACAATGTCGCTGACCTCTATGATCTCGAGTATCGTGATGAGCATGACACTGATCACATGGTGGTTGTATGCAAGTTCCACTTTTTTAGCTCCTTTGAAACTGAAAATTCCTATCATAATGAAGATTGTATATCTTGCTTGCTTATGAGTTCAGGACCAGCTGGTTTTCATAGGCGTGATTTGAAGTTGAAAGTTTGCTAGAGACTGTATGGTACTTTTGCTTTTGATCTCTTATGTTACCTTTTTGCTAGGTTAACCAATCACTTTTAAATAAGAATTCAAATTCAATAGTAATAGTTGAATTCTCGCAGTAAATTTTCATGCATTTAGTGGGTGGAGACTATTTTTTTGGCCGAGACATCCTAGTATAATATTTTAAACCTTTGCTCACTTATGGTCGAGAGATTTTAGAGAAATTACTATTTTTATACAATGGAATGATTTTCGACTTATTAATGCCTCATTCTTGTTATTAGTGTTTCTATAATTTACAGTCATCGTAATGTTTGTGATTTTAAATGGACAATTGTTCACATGGCAGCCTTTATTTTTACGAGCCTATCCGATTTAGGTTTTTTGTATACTTTTGCTTGTCACATATAGATATGTGCAGGTTAATAATTTATAGTTATGTTGAGGATTGGTCCAAGAAATTAGTCTTTCAATTTGTAGTTGAAACATAGTTACTTGTAGTTTACTATCAATTAGTTTTTGCAGCCGATTCAGTTATCTATTATTTAACAACATCCAGTACTGAGGTATCAAAGGTAGTCATTAGGATTAGAAGGCCTACAAAAAAGAGCCTTTTCTAACCAGGTTTGGAGAGAGCAAAAGAGGGATTTACTCGGGTCAGTTTCGTAGACAAGTTGAGAGAGAATTGAGAGAGGTTTAGAGATCAAAACAAGAAGCAAGGTTCTTGATTCATTTTGTAGAATTTTGAGAGGTTGTAATGTTTGTTTCATCAATAAGATGGCTGTGCTAGCTTCGGGTCGTGGATGCTCCATTTTCTTTAGCAAGTCTTCTTTGATTTTCTTCGCCATTTCATTCTCTTCTTTCCTGGTTCCATATGTTTTCTGGTTTGGGAAGTTTGTACGTTGATTGCTTGAACTTTGATGATGATTTCGTTTTTGTTTCGGTATGTTCTTGGGTTGCGACATCAACAAGCTGTCTCTAAATTTTGTTCGATTGTCATGTTTCTTTCTGCAGTTTCGCTGAATTTTAACTTGGTTTGGCTAATTGAATTTTTCGTTTCCTTCTCAATTTTTGTTTCTAAACTATAAAAGTGCTATTGAACACAGATTGGACTATGGCTTTGCTGGTTTAGTTATTGAAGCAGTTACTGCGGCTCAAGAAATTATCATATTAGACAAATGTCAAATGTATCTAGGATTTATCAGTCAACTATTTCACGTTAGATTTGAATTTCGTTGTTACATGGAATAAAAATTTCTTGACGTTATATAGAATCAAGTTGAAATTTTAAGTTCTTTTTGTTCTTCTGTTACAAGTGACTGAATAATTTCTCTAGTCAGAGACAGGAGATAATTACTGCGTGCATCTTCAAGTCCTCATGGATCCAATACGTTATATTGGCTTTTCTATTGCTATATATTTTTGGATTTTCAGCTTAGAATCTATTAAGATTTGGACTTCTGTAGTGCTGACATGGTAAGCACAACGTAAGTCTTTTTGTTTTGCTTTTTAGAGTATTTTTCCCTTTAATGGTGCCTTATCTTCTATTCTTTGTATCTTTAACACATATATATGAAAAGAGAAAAAGTTTCACGTCATGGCCATGCTCTCCGAAGACACGAAATTTGAAACATTTGGTCGTTTCTTTTCACAAAATATTTTTTTAGCCGAAACGTTTTCGTTTTTTTTTTGTTTTTTGTTTTGTTTTGTTTTTCATTTTTTTGATTTTTTTTTTCTGTTTTGCTTTGTTTTTTGTTTTGTTTTCTTCTTTTAAGTTGTTTAAAAAAAATTTAAAATTAAATAAATAACTTTTTTTTTTTTTTTTTTTTTTTTCTAAACACCCAAAACTTTTTTTTTTTTTTTTATGCTTTTCTCTTCTTTTTCCCGTTTCTTATTACCCCTCACTTCTCTTTCGACGCTTCTTCTTCTTCGTCTGTCTTCCACTCCTTCCTTTCCCTTTCATTTTCCAAGGTCTTTTCATATCGCTTCTCTTGCCTCTCCTTCTTCTTCCTCCTTATCCTTCATAAATCCCCTCTTATTCTAAAACCCTAGCCGCTCCTCTCGTCCAATAATTTCTCCGACTTTACCTCTCATTTCTACCGAGCCAATTAGCGCTCGAGTCCCTCGGCCTTACCATTCGGGTCGGCGTGCTCGTCGACGGGATCAAACTTGGAACACTCTCCTTTCTCCCAATTATTTTTAAGTTTTAATTTTGCTTGTTTAATTTTTGCCCTAATTATTAGTGGTGCAGGTGCTTGCATGGTGGTGATTTTCTCTCATGATTTGTAATTTTTGAACTTCTATAGATTTTTGCTATGGTGCTTGCACTGATTTTTGCTCCGACTTTTGCTTTTATTTATTTATTTTTTTTTTAATTTTTGCAAA